>JAGDQP010001084.1:0-21781 GCA_022664845.1 Lepisma saccharinum
TTCTTGTGTTAACATTTCTAATGTGAATCAGGGAAGTTTGAAGCTTCTGAGAATACTAGTTTCATTTAATCCTGGGAAGGTCCATAGGGTGCTGGGTACCCTAGCTATCCTGCTATATGGTGAGTGACAGGGTACAAACACAAGTTGCTGATTGTATTCATGTCTGAGCTAGGATGGCTAAAGTAGTCACTGGAAACAAAAAAATATTGAAAAACAGCCATCTTGCAAGCCCCGAATGACCATCATGACAGTTAAAAACTGGGTTGGAATAAGTGTCACTGGAAAGAGAATAGCAAAGTACATAATTGAACAAAAAATGGTCGTGGTGACCCCCCCAGCCCCATCCATTTTCTCAAACGACGAGAGCTTGAAATATAACAATATTTATACTGATTTATAGGTGTAAAAATCATCTATTCGACCAGAGTTGTTGTTAGCCAAATTATTGTGACAAAAAATATTATAGGTGTCCGAGAGGAAGGTATTTACGGTGTAATGGGTATTACTTTGCATGCGTGAGTGTGTAAAGTGTACTAGACTGGTGAGGGTGCGCACGAAACCGAAACACATGTGCTAATATATTCCTGCTTTTGTCTATGTTGCCAAAACACTACTGGTTCCATACAATATATGATTTGTATGGAATTAGTATCCCCATCGTCAAAGGGACACACCCGATAGCCAGGCAAGTCCAGCGACAGGTCCTCCCTCTCACCATCTGTTTAGCAGTGATTTGAAGACCGGAAAAAAAAACGGAAATTTTATGGAATAAACCGTATAGTTTAGCATAGCGATCTAAAAAAAAAAAAGTATTGTTTTCAATTTTTCATGTTACTTTGGAAATTAATTACTTAAAGCGTTATTCTTGTTAAAAATATACATTTAAGAAAACAAATTATTGGGTCTGCCCTTCATAAAGACTTGTAGCATTATTTAATTTTCCTCAATCCAAGCCAAAGATACCTAAGGACCATAAACGAACGGAAATTTTCGCACGTGTACAAGGGCGCTAATTAGATATATTTAATTCGTAACGTAAGTAGAAACTTTGTTGTACATTTTTTAACGTAAAAGCATTTAATTTTAATAAACCCAAACAAGAAATGCGTAAGCTGTGAATAGGGAATATTCATGATGAAAACGACGAAATCACGATTTCGTCAATTAACGTCGATTTCGTTGGGTTTTTTGCCTCGTGAAAACAATTTTTTCCCGTTTTTCCGAAAATTTATATTTTTCTTCCCTTCCTTTAAATCACTGCTAAACAGATGGTTGGAGGGAGGGTCGTGGCTGGACTTGCCTGGCTATCTGGCGTGTCCCTTTGACAATGCGGATACCAATTCCATACAAATCATATATTGAATGGAACCAGTAGTGTTTTGGCACCATAGACAAAGCAGGAATATATTATTAGCACATGTGTTTCGGTTTCGTGCGCACCCCCACGAGTCCAAAACACTTTACACACTCATACATGCAAAGTAATACCCATTATTACACCGTAAATACCTACCTCTCGGACATCTATAATATTTTTTGTCACAATAATTTTGCTAACAACATCTCTGGTCGAAATAGATGGTTTTTACACCTATAAATCAGTATAAATATTGTTATATTTCAAGCTCTCGGCGTTTGAGAAAAGTTTGGGGGTGGGGGTGTCACCACGACCATTTTTTGCTCAATTATGTACTTTGCTGTTCTCTTTCCAGTGACACTCATTACAATCCAGTTTTTAACTGCCATGATGGTCATTCGGGGTTTCCAAGATGGCTGTTTTTCAATAAATTTCAGTATCCAGTGACTACTTTAGCCATTCTAGCTCAGACATGCATGCAATCAGCAACTTGTGTCTGTACCCTCTCACTCGTTATATACCTCTGCTAAACCAGTAACAAAAAAAAAAAGTACGTGTAGGCCTGTACGCTGGTGAAGTTTTGTGCACCAGGTGGCATTTTGAATGTTCTTCCATTTTTAGCCCATATTTTCCTAAAAATTATGAGGTGTAACCTCAAATGGACCTTACTTTCGAAATCTATGGAGAAAAGTATACTAGAGAGGGCCTTTTCGGGCGTCTGCGACCATTTATGGCTGCACAGGATGAAGCTAACCTTGCACTTTGGTCAGTTTGCTCACCTAGCCTGAATAACGGGGTATTTTCTTGGGGGGTCATTTCGCGCTTGCTATAGACGATACTGAGCTCAAACTCTGTCTGTGATCATTTGAGCCCAAGACAAATCTTTGTACCAAATTTCATCAAAATCCGAGATGGTGCGTTGGGTAGTACTTGAAGAGTTGGCGTGGATTGACCCTGCTGATAGAAAACACCTGATTCAAGGTTTAGCGGCTGACGACAAGAAGAACGGACAAGAGATAGGGAAGAAGTTTGGGACATTGTGAAACTTATATCCAAATATCTTCAAATTCATTTAAAAAATCAAAGTGAAACTTTTGACTTGTTAACATTACTAATATCTTACCATGATTAACGTTAACCGAAATCATTTTAGTAATGCAAATGCAAAGTACCGTTAAAGCTGGTTGAAAATTTAACCAGCGTCGACTCACGACTCTTATCTTCTTACGTTAGATATATCTAAACGTTAGATATATCTAAAACTTATCTAAATACAAGTTAGGCGTTAAACGTGGCTCACTTCGTGAGTTAATTTCTTTCGTTATCGAAATATATAGCATCCTAGTGGTGCGTATCACTTTAATAATATACAAGAATGATGGCATAACTAATTTACAAAATGTTACGCTACAATCAACTAATTTGTGTTCATTATTTTATATCTTAAACCTCTACGGTGTAACCGTAGTCTTAGTCCCATGATAACTGACAAGATGGCAGTACAAGCACAATAACCAAGTTTAGTTTTAGTCTACGCGTAAGTTAATCTTTATTTTTATATGGGCCAGTTTAGTAACTTTGGACTTCGGCCCGTCACGATTTGCCTTTAGCTGTTAAGTGTTAAAATCCACACCCATGCCCCTGCCGGGACTCGAACCCGGGACCATTGAGTCGATAGCCTACCGCCGCAGACCGCTCGACCACCCGGCCGGCTCTACGCGTAAGTTATTTCAACTTTGATTTTTACTAACTTAGCAATCTAAACAAATCATTTTCAGTCAACCACAGCCTGGCACTACCTCAATTCAAATTCAGTTCTCTCAGTGGTGGTCCAAATAACAGATTTCGTGTTTCGAGAAGTCCACAAGTCCATTTCTTTATATGATCAGCTTGTTGTTTACCATTTCTGATTATGAGTAGCCTCTCATGCTTTGCTTAGGTGATTAAGTTTGTTAGGATGGTAAGAATCATAATAACTTAAGTTTAGACTAAGGAACTTAACTTGGTTATTGTGTTTGTACTGCCATTTTTTTTGAATAGCATGAAACTAAGAAAAATGTTACACGGTATAGGTTTAAATTATAAAATACAAGACAGAAAGTGATTCTGTTCCTCTGTTCTAACGTAATTCATTATTTTTGGACGATATACAAGAACATGTTTCGAACTACCGAACCGAGCGTCCATACCTCAGTTGGTAGAACGTTAACTCAGTAATCGGAAGGTCTTCGGAACGATCCCAGCGGCCACCCATCCTGACTGAGAATTTTCTACTGTTTTCCCTGAGTCACACCAAGCAAATCCTGGAATAGTACCTTCAAACAAGGCCCTAGCCGACTTCCTTTGCACATCTTGTCCCCGTCCTTTATTCCGACCTGGTACAAAGGCCATAAATAAATTCTACTGCCATTACATCTGCGTTTCTCTGTGGGAAGAGTTGTCCAACTAGTAATAGCGGCTAAAACTAAGGAAAATAGAATGGGCGGGTTTTGAACTACGTACGATGCTTTCAAATTTTCGAGCAGATATGTTAGCACAAAACTCTCATTCATCAAGAAAGAAAAAAGTGGGGGAAGAAGCGAACAAGACATCGTATCTCACTTAATAATTTCTACAGGCATGTTGCTACATAAAATGTTAAACCAACCCACCTTCTCTGTGTCCCTTTTTCTCTTTCGAAAGCGCTTTATTAATTTCAATTGTTCACCACACCTCAAAAGTACTTAAGCAATACTTTGCTATTCTTTTAGTACATTACGAACAACACACCATACATCCTTTAACAGAATAATGAAATACACAGATATAGAGATACATATAAACCCCAGAGGGAAGGAGTGAAGGTTATGCTCTAATATTCTTTTGAGTTTCGGCTACAGAAACAGAGGTCGGGGCGGAGAAGGGCAAGACATGACTGAAAAGAATCTTCGTTACGAAACAGACCTCGCACGCGTTTAATTCGCTACGTATGACGATGCATTATCAATCAATGACATGTCATTTACATTTAATAATGGAATTATTGTGAAATAACTCTACATACATATGATGTAAGGCAACTGTACACAATGTCATACCTATAACATTTATTATCAACTACATAACTCAGCATTATAAAAAGCGGATATCATGTCATGATTGGAATATTTGAAACGGGAAAGACTAGTAATGTAATCGGCTTACGGGACAGGTGTGTAAAAGGGATTTTCGTTTTAACAAATGACTGTCTATTTCTTACACATACACACTCATCTGCCCAGCCCTCTCGAAAAGAATGATACAGAATAAGGGGCGTTGTAGAGATATGTCACCTTCGCTTAATCATAAACAAGCCCTCGGAGGCATGGGAGATGAGACGAATTATGTCTCTTAGAGTTGAAATACAAATAATTCATTCTGATATTTCTTAAAGAAGCTCTATTATACCAACTTACCTCTAACGAGCACAGGTAAATGAGTTGCTTTGTATCAAAGTTAGACATCTCCACTTTTACATACTTTAACTTACAGAAGAGCCAATTTGTTCGCCAATAGGGAGCGTATTTGATTTTACCTTACTTGTTATGTAAAATTACCCAGCAAAATTGTACAAGGAGTGCAACGTATTTGTCATAATAATAGGTATTGTATATCTAGGAGAGAACCGTACTTACGCACAAGCGTTAAGTTTTACTTTATATACACCAAAGGACACCACCCTATTGACCAATATTACAGGTCAACACCAGTCGTTCTTAAAACTTAATTACCACTGTTACTTCCATACGCACAAACCGACATGTAACTAGCCAGAAAATAGAATGATAACTCCCACGAAAATAATTAATTCGGAAAATACGCACTCCAGTCTATTCGGATATGCTGACAGGCGGAGAAATACTAATGGCATAGCAAACATTCCTCATATCCTATTGTAATTTCATTGGGCCGAATTTCGTCTTAAATTAGTGACCATTGGAACGTGGAGGTTAGGTAAGGTTAGGTGCGGTCACGTATTTTACATTTTTCATTCTCGGAGCCGGTCAATTAGCGCGTGAAAGAAAATGGCACACATCCCCACCTATGGCGGATGCATATATAGTCCCACGTATATCTACGTATTTCACCCTGATAACACGGATTACTATGACTCCAAAAGTTACTTTAATTTGCGTTTCAATACTCATACACACTTTGGTACTATAACCTTTCTCCCGTAAATTTTACTTCCTTTGGTGTAGATAAAGTAAAACGAACCCCGCACAAGGGTAAGACGTACTTTATAACATACAAATAATGACAACATGTATATTTTTTTACTGACAAAAATATTGTTATTTGTTTAAAAAATCTTAAAATATTTCATAATAACCATTTATTATATAATTCAACGTTCTTTTAGAAAATTTCTGTTAGATAAAAATCATACGTGAGAAGCCATACCGGATCCCCGGCAGATGTCGTTCTCATCTTAGCAATGGAAGTTAGCAATTACAGCGATGTCTTGCTGAAGTTTGTTTAACGTATATGGATAAATAGTTAAAGATTAATGCTTCGAATCTTACCAATTGCTTTAGTGAAAGATATTATCCATTACTTGCGTAAGTTCGGGTTTGCAAGACGGAAGGACGATGAAAGTTAATGAAAGAATTGTATGACATTTGGGTATTAGCGCAGACCAGATCAGAAGACTGTCGGATTTACTTATACCATGCTTTTGAACGATGGGTTTGGTGATAAGTCCGTACGATGCTGAAAAGCTTTTTCGGCCTATCTCATCATCCTGTATCGGCGTTGCTACAGCTAGTGGTGGCCCCACTGATGTAGACCAATCATTGGATTGGGGCATTCTAATTGTTTCAGGATTCTCATCAAGGAGTTATTTACGTGCTTCGGATCCAACGTTAGGACTACGAGTGAAGCACATGGTTTTTGTTCCAAGACGTAAGGTTCGATTACACTGAATAGGAACATGTTATGAAACCAGACGTCGAGATTCTTCATGATAGATGCAATAGCTGTTTGTTTAAGCGTTGGTGTCAGTTAGTCCAGTAGGAATATTTTGCATGCTGATTTAACGACTCAGTAAGTCGTAGTAAAACTTGCCTGACCTTTGATGCTTGAACGTTGCAAGTAGTTTTAGTAGGAATTCACGTGTTAAGTTAGCGTAGTCAGTCAGAAGTGCGTGACTGAAATGCACCACTAGGTTCTATTCTGTCTGCTGATAAATTTGGAATAGCAATCGTCTTCTCCTAGAATTTGAATATAAACTTTTGTGTAGTTGATTGGGTAAACTGTTACTTATTTTAAACTTTGTATTGTCTCGCAGCGTGAGAATTATGTGCGGACGTACAGAGGAAAAACCTATATACGTTGAATGGTTTGACCACGTAGCAGTAAATCAAGTTTTAGAATTGCTTCTGTTAGGAAGGATATCAGATTAAAAGCAAACAGAATCAAATAACTTTGTGAGAAAGGTTGAATACAAAGACATCAGATAAATATAATCATATTAGTTATCGATGTATACCAGAAAACATACATGAGAGTTTATACAAGTGAAGAGTGATAGTATTATTTGAAGTATTCACGTATATGGTTAATGGTAGTGACAGGAAATTCTGAGTGACATGAGAATTTATACGTGAGAATCCCTTGTTTGTTCAATGAATGTAAAACGCTTCATTGCTTGTACTTAAATGTATGTTAGATCTGCTAATAAAGGATCTTGTCAATAATTTATCGAACGGATTCAGCAAGAAATGTGTGATTGAGTCGTCTTATCTACACTTGTCCTCAGTACGAAATTGAAATTATTTCTTTAGCGTTTACACAATTCAAGTGACCAATACGTCTCCTCTAAGTACAAGAGAAACCTTACAACTTAAGCAGGGTATACGGCGTATAAACACCTCAAATTTATAGACATCACACCGTATACCCACCTAAAATCTATGAAATACGCAGGTAAAAATTTTGTATTA
Source organism: Lepisma saccharinum (assembly GCA_022664845.1). Lineage (NCBI taxonomy): Eukaryota > Metazoa > Arthropoda > Insecta > Zygentoma > Lepismatidae > Lepisma > Lepisma saccharinum. The sequence continues at coordinate 7,321 of JAGDQP010001084.1, forward strand.
AATTACTGTACAATTATTAGAAACATCTTTTTTTCTGGAATTTTAAACTTCATTTCTTTGAGACCTCTAATATGTCAGGGGTTCTTGACTTTTAGTATTTTAATGTGAATGCAATGAAGTTATCCATCAATTTTAAATATTTTTACTCATTTTGCGGGAGAAAATATAGTCCTAGATAAAACTTTGTATATGGTATATATGAACTAACATTTCCTGATCATCTCAACACTATATTAAAGTCAGAAATAGAAAAGAAAATGACCCATCAATTCTTGTTGAGGTGAAGAGGAATGAATGCATGTTTTTCTTTGCAAATTTCATACATAGTTGATTATACAAATCATCAGAAATGACGAGAGAATTGCGAAAAATTTCACCTTGGCTTGGTAAGAAGTAAACAACCAAACAATGAGATCATTTGCATTGACGATTTCTCATAACAATTCAAAAAGAGATGTCTTATTCTTTATCCCTTCTCTGCATGTCATGCGTGAGCGTGTGAGAATATGAATGATGTGGAATTTTTAAAATATAAAGTCAGTGAATGACGTCAAGAGAAACATGTGTTGATCTCACATTTCCCTGACAGTTATTCAGCACTATTTTTAATGTATTAACAGAGGACATAATGATCACAGACGTTTCTTGTTTAACATACAATGTATGACTGCTATGTCGCATGATGGTTGATGTGATGACTCCAGTCAAGTAATGAATTTTCAGTATCATGCTCTCGCTAAAGCATTTGTTTGTTCTCAATGGTACTTTCTCAAGAGAAACGAGCTAAAAGTAAGTGTCATCCTTTAATATGAAAAGAACAGAGTGATGGGTAAAGAACATGAAATAAATTTCCTATTGATTGTCCGAGTACATATATATGTTTTGTAAAATTACCCAGCAAAATTTGTAACATAATATGCACTTGGATTGCAGAGCATGGAAAACTTATGCTCAAATATAAAAGGCTGCACACTAAATTCAAAGAGCAGAATATTTGATCTTGCAAGAGCGGAAAGAGGGACTTCTTATTCCCTTATCCGCCATCCCTTTACCCCCTAGGCTAGACGGCTAACAGAGAGAGAACGCCCTCGAAAGGGTTTCTTTCGTCTCGTCAGGTACTTGAGACCTATGTTTAAAGATTTGTTGTATATATATAATTCCTGACGTCTTCTGGTGTGCTTTTGGCCCTGACAAAAGGAGTCAGGTCTTATCTTCACATTTTTGACTAAACGCGATTAACTTCACAGAAGGATCTTTCGATAACTTTGGCGGTAACATATGACGGACAACAAACTTCACTAGTACCTATGATGCATTGTTTAGCTACTCTTAAAAGGTGAGAAATCGCTCTTTCAAGTTTGATGAATAAATTACCTACATGAAACATCGGAATCTCATCTAGAAAGATCACATTTTCTATCCAAAGCGACAGAGTTTCGTTGAAAACCAACCATTTTTTTTTTTACTGAAAAATATGCTCTCAAAGAGCTGTCCCTCTTTACGCTCTAATAAAATGAAATATTCCGCTCTTCCGAATTGAGTGTGTAAGAGGTTCTGAATAGTTAGAAGCCATCCAACTAAAATTCAAAATGTTATTGTAGGATTCTCACTTAAACACTAACGATAAATATTTATGGTGTGCCTTATATCTCCTACGAAACTCCGGTGAGATCCCATCTCTCATATCTGCACATAATTTTTTCAATGCAGAATCAAAGAAATCTATATCCAAATGTTAACATATGAACTTAATTTGGTAGAGCGCTCACCTCTGGTGCTAGGGATCGTCGGATCGATCCCTGCTCATACCATGTGGGCTTTGTGGTGTACCTTGTGCATGTGTTTTTTCGTGGGTGCTCCCGTTTCCTCCCACTTTCTTCATTCCACCAATTCATCCCATCATCATCCATGCAGCATGAGCCGTAGTTTCCCAAAGGCCTTAAAATAAATTAAAATTCAATGAACTTATTAAAAAAATAAAGAAAAAAAGATGATATTGTCAAATTATTATGCAATATTAAATTCTTAATCTTCAAAATCAGATTCTACGTTTCTTGTAACCTTAAACATTTCTTTCATCCTTGAGAGTAAAGAAATTTAAATTTGTACGTACTTAAATTGATTTCAGTATATCCTTTCTACATTCACTATTCACGAATTAAAAATTCTTATTTCAAAAAAAAAAAAAAAATCTGGCATTCACGTTATAAAAAGTTTCCTTCCTCTGTAACATTGCAACAACTGTCTACGCAAACACTGATTATGTAAACAGGGACTCGTTTCCTCATCTACATTGTTCACTAGCGTTAATGATATATTATTCGTACTTGCTTAGTAACGTACCTAGATATCACTTACTAAATTGTTCATTAGCTGTGAACGTGAACACTTCTCTAAACAAAAAGACTATTTGTGTAGAGTGCGTACCCCTTGACATTCGTATACGTTCTTCGAAATCCCCGCTGAATACATGTTCTCTAATACAATGTTCATTACAACGACTTTTCGTTATAACGAAATAAAATCGCCTGTCCTTTAAAGTTCGTTATAACGGGATTTTACCTGTAATGTGGTCGCTGTGACTAGTCTCTCCTTCTCTCTCTCTCTCTCTTCCTTCCCTGTGGGCTCTAGCCAAAGACTAGATAATTATGTATGTAAGCTTAACAGAAGTTCAATGCTAAATATATACAGGGCGATTGATGATTCGTTCACTTGGAGTTGCTGATACTTTTAGTCATTGACAAATTCTAATACAACTGGCGGACTTCGGTCCGAAGCCCTTTAGCTCCGTACCTCGAAGTTTTGATACATCATTATACATTTCAGGTATATTCTAAAATCTAAAGATAACTAACTCAACGGTTGGCAGTAGCGTACACTGAACCTTTTTCTATTTTGCTTCTTTCCTCTTGTTTCGAAACTACCAGAAAAGAGGAGTGTGTGTATGGGGGGGGGGGGGGGGACCCGGAAAGGGGAATGTGAATTAATGGCAACAAACGCCCAGTTTAATTTTCTTTAATTGTTTTTGTAATTAGGCTTATTCGAAATCCATACAGTTATAAGAACAGTAACTGATATCCGTAACGTCTTACTCGACATACTATGTGGGTCGCAAAAACTTTTTATTGCCATACATTAATCCTGACCGCAGGAAAATAATAATAATAAAAAAAAAAAAAACATGTAATACAATAATAGTCTTCGCAATGATTTCCTCCAAATTTTCGAGAAATTGAAGATAAAGAGAATGGAAAGATGGCAACACTGCGAAGGATATAGTACTTAATATGCCATCGGAGAAAGGTTTCTAGATTATGTGCCATACGATCGAACTGTAGACTATGGTTGGCAAGTATCAGATCTGGGTTCAATGCAGAAGAAAGAAACCCACTATTGCCTCTTACACACTTTTTTACATTCCACTAAAAACAAATAAACTTATAACACTCTAATAAACTTTATTTTTGTTTCGGTCATTTTAATAACTATAACTTTAGCCGGTCCCGATATGAATCGAATGCTATATAAAATCCACAAACATCCATGTTCTTGTCGCGGACTCGAATCCGAAACCTCTTTGTTACTCAGCCATCACGACCACCGTGGCTGGTATAAAGAAACTGATGAAGTTATATATAAAAATAATCTCATATTGAGACCTGAAACTTGGTAGATGAATACTGTAACCCATTTTCTTACCTACCTACTGTAATTTCCAAATGTTAACAACTAGATTGTAGAGCGAAGTTTGAAGTTTATTTCACCGATCTTGTTTTCAAAAATTGGCCAGATAGATTTTGTGCATTCTTGGTGTTCGCCATTCACCGTCCTTCCCCTATGTGACTGTAGGACGAACGAGATGTAATTAAATGAAACAGAGAACTGATTAGAAATGTTACTGATTGCAAATTTAAATCCTGGTATAACTCAAATCGGGGTAAAGATCAAATTTTGTCAATAGGTTTGACTAGTTTGAAATCACTGGTTGTTGCGAATGTGAAATTCCCTTACATTACTGTAGTGGAGACTACATATTTATCTATGATTCACAAGCTCCCGGATAAGATTTCCCCCACTTTGTTACTGCGTTGTTTCGCAGGAAGAAATTCTTTCACCTTGAACTTTCTGTAGAGTATGTCTGCATGTGTACCCATTTATATATAGCGTGTCTCCATTCGCCTCATCTCAATTATTCAGACAACAACGTAGTTTCATAAATTTCACATTCAGCACCCCTTTTCTTACCTCGCCAGTGGATATAATTCATAATAATTAGTTTACACCAAGAGATATGGTGAAATAGTTCACATAGAAATACAGGTTTTTCAATACAATGAATAATTTAAAGTAAAAAACTTCTTTTAAAAAAACAAGGTGTTGTTAAAATGTACTAAAAATGGCAAAAATATAATTTTGATAGCAACCTAAATGACTGGCTTAGAAGTTTTCTACCATGAAAACCACCATCGGTTCACCTTGTCCAGGGAACTTCGGGTTAGGAGTTCATAGGCAACCGTGTGTGTATGTAGCTCTGTAAAGAGCGAGGCAGTCGACGAGAGTTAGTGAAACACCTACGCTTTTGCTTAAGGTTAGAAGTCAGGTCTGGCAAAAATGAAGCATCTAGAGCCGAAATCAGAAAGAGAAAGAAACAGCGTACTGAAGTCGAAAGAAAGGGCTTTTTTTATTATTATTTAGAAATTTCTAGTGCTGAAAGCAAATCTAGAGACGGTGTCAGATGCAGTGAAACATGCAGAGACTGTTCGAGAAAAAGCATTCATTCCGAGCCTAGATTGCGCTGAAACAGTTTATTAAACAGTGAGTTGTAGTTTGATATGTTTGTTCAACTTCTTCCAGATTGTCTAATTAAAGCACGGTTGGCAACTTGCAGTGAATGAAAGATTTTGTAGCCTACATACTGTATAAGACCCTGGGAATGTAATAAGGTGCATTACTTGTATAGCTAATGATTTAGCTTTCGCATTTATGTTAAAGTAGGGCTATGATTTTAAAAGGTAAAGTATGATTCTTAATAGATACAAATTTGTAAAATGATTGCACTAAAAGGGGCGTAGGTGAAGTAGGCCCACCCAGTTGAAGGAAACAGCAAAAACAAGTCCAAGATTTGGCATATATTTTGTGCTCATTTCTAAACACATTCTAATAGTCTGTACACGTGTAGCTCAGAAATCAAAAACATTTTGATTAGTCCATTTTCACGTTGTGTAATTCAGGGTGAGCCAAACATAATTGTACAGCGTACACCTGGCGTAATATAATAATAATAATAATAATAATTTGTTCATGTTCATGCAATGTTGCGAATGAATGTGCATTTCTTGTCATCTTAGCTTGAATCCTGAAGCAAGTACTACTAACAACAAATTAACAAGAACAATTCCAAATCTCCATCAAAACTACAACAGGAAGCCATCATCAATGTTATCAAGAACGTTTCACAGTTTTTTTGTTACTACTCATGGATGCTTGTTTAAACACTGGCGAACGCCATTTTCAGCATTTATTGTCTTGCAGTAATTGTTGTACTTTATTGTCTTGCCAGATCCACAGGTATGTGTGGCTCAACTTGTACACTCATTGTGTACTCTAAAAATGTCAGGATTTAACGGAAGTGGTTTTCCTTACCTATGAGGACAATCCAAAATTTTCTACAAGCTTGTTTTAGCCCAGAGAATTTTAAAAAGAAATATGTGAGTTAGAGTGAACATTGGCACAATGAGCTTAAGTAATCAGAATGATGAATTCTCCCAGGATTCTTAGTTTGGAAGGGTGTAAAGTCATAATTAGAGAGAGGGTTAGCAAAGTTTTGCAGGTTTTAAAATTTTTTCTAAGTGTAGAATGTTAAAGTTCGAGGGAACCTGACAAAATCCCTGAAACAATTAAAGTCATATTTTCTACTCATTTATGGACACAATCTGAGGTTTTGCGGACCCTTGGTTTAGCCCAGAAACCATTAACTCCTTGTTTATTCTAATATCTTGGCAAATTTTACGGTATTCCGTAAGATTACAATTTCTGAACAAAATTAACATAGATATACGGTATTTCAAGTAGCCTTGGTACGAAAAATTAATATTTTTCATGATATCACGACAGCAAACCCACAAAAAGTTTCATTTCTCCTCTTCTCTATTCATTTCTCGTCTCTTATAAAATTTTGATTTGGCTATTATGCAATTAGGGTTGAAACGTAAAAATTCGAAATTTTGTAGGTGTGTAAGCTGTTTGAAATTGAAATAGTAATAATAATAAAAGAGCGTAAGAAAATATATTCTACAATGAATATTTGGCGTCTCTTTTGTATGCGTCGGGCGTTCCATTTGGAACCATAAATGTAGCAGTCACAGGTGATGTCTGTTAAATATGATGTGGATTGCGTATAATGAAAAAGTCTAACCTGCCTTTTTCTAACCCTCCTTCGTTCGCTATCGCTTACTCGACATGCTATCAATACATGTTACACATATCTCTATGACGTAACATTACCATGATTCCGATTTATGAGCCTGTGACTTATTTCGTTCGAAAAAATCACGCCCGACGTAAGCCAAAGTAATACCGAACATTTTACCAGATTTTTTTTCTTCTTAACTTCATCGTCTATGTCAGATGTAAAGTTTCCTGATAATGCTGATTATTAAATTCCAAATTCAAAAAGATGGACAGAAAGCTCTTTCTTAATTTGTCATTCCTACATTACCAAGAAAATCAACATATGTGACACCAAGAGCAGTTGACAATATTCAGTCATCTAACAAATTTGCAAAGCCTCCTTCCTTCCTTTGTTAGTGTCCAAAATTGCTATAGTTTATTAGTTGGTACACAGGTCGTTCAAATTCGTGCATATTTATTTCTCAGTGTGGAAATGTAATCATATTTATATCTTTTTTTAAATTTTCTTGCATGGGCTGAACAGATAGATACCTTCTGGCCTAAGCCTGTCACGTTTGAGGGATGGTGACAGATCCTTGGAAACTATTGAGGAACCGAATAGTTCCCTCCCCATTTTATAGCTGACTTGTTAGCTATTTTATATATAATCTTGGTGAATGTTGGTCGTGTATAGTAGTTTATTTACTTGTGTGACAATGTGTGTAATGGTTTGTTTATAAAGTATAAATATATAAATTTGAAGTTTTGATTAGTTTTTCTTTCTGGATGAGTTAAATTTGGTAAAACGTAATACAAAATACAAATGGACAGAGGTAAATCAAAGCAAGGTTAGGAGCGCAAATAGAACACCTTCTAAAGTGCTCCAGAAACTGACCATCATTGGTCAATTTACTAAATTAACGGAAAATGTAAATTACATATTATAATATAATGTGTTCTTCGTAGTAAAGTTGGTAAGCCCGGATCTTATCCTCGCTTTTGCCAACCTTATTTAAATTTCTTTCCTAGGCTATGGAAACTACTTACTGTTATATAGTAACAAAAAAGTATTCAAATAATGTTCAGAAATTTAGATACAGCGGCGTGTGTACAATATACTTCCTGTCTGTTAATAGAACGTCATTGTAGACTAAGAAGCCCTGAAGGAAGTTAAGTGTCATCATCGTCAGACACATCTTCAGCCGATCCTTCTAACAAATATAGGCCTTCTATTCTCGTTACATCATAGGAAGAAAAAAAAAAAGGAATGAATGATGATACAAGTTTCCTAATTCTACTTTTTCCCCCTCTCCCTTCTTCGTCTACCATTGAAAAGGAGGGAAGTATATTTTTTGATCAGTGGAGTAACTGAAGAAGAAGCTGGATCATCATCACATGGTTGGAAGGTCGAGAGAGGCAATTTCGAAATTGAGCAATGACGCAATATCCGGCTCATCTCCACTCACACACACATACACGTCCTTGCAGCATCACATTCCTACAGTTCTATGACATTGAGCTCATTACATATAGCAGACATATGAGAGAGACATGAAATGCGCATTAACACATGTCCTTCCTTCTTTTACACCCCAATGTTTAAAAGTTTCACGCACGCACGCACACATACTTCACTCAAACATACACATCATGATTCTTTCATCTGTCAAATTTGTCTTAAAGTTATGAATTACGCATGAACAGATTAACCATGCGCAGTGCACGCAACTTAACAAACAATCTTTTCTTTGTATTTTAGTACCAACCAGGAGCATACAATATTGATATAATAAATAACTTTGTTTGTCAAATGTTAATTTTCTTAATACAAAGATCTTATTTGTGGTAACGTCACCTAACACACTGAACATTGCACACAAACAAACACAACGGCTAAAATTCATCATGGCTCCACCACATCCTAACAAGTCGCCTTCGCGCACAGACAAAGAAACGAAGAAAACCAAGAGACAGAATGAAGAGAAAGTCACTGAGGATAATAGAAAGAAGGCGCATATAGTTACCGAAATAACCAGTGACACCGCAAAGAAAATTGAAATAGAGGAACAGACAAGTATCGTACCGACTATCACACGATATCTTGTGATTAAAGTAAAGAATGAAGCAGATAATCCAGGTGGTTTGAAGGGGTTATCCCCTTTCATTATACAAAAACAACTGCATTATGTCGCCGGCGAACTTAAACATGTTAAGAAGCTTCGCAACGGCACCTTGCTCGTGGAGACATCCACTAACAAACAGTCAGCTAATCTCTTGAAAATGACGACCCTAGGACAATTCGAGGTTCAAGTTGAACCGCATCGTCAACTCAATTATAGTCAGGGCGTAGTATCTTGTTGGGACTTGGTAGATGTCCCTGAAGAAGAGATTAAGGATGAACTCGCAAGCCAAGGTGTAGTGAATGTTAGGCGCATTAAAAGTAGAAAGAGTGGAGAACTGCAACCCACGAATTCGTTAATTCTGACGTTCGCCATGCCACAGCTCCCCAAGGACGTGAAGGCAGCATTTTATTGCTTACCTGTCCGTCCGTATATACCCAGTCCGCTCCGCTGCTTTAAATGTCAGCACTATGGACACACCAGCACGTCGTGTAAGGCGACCTCTGCTGTATGTGCAATTTGCGGAACCAGTAGCCATGGTGCGGATCCTTGCACATCACTAAAACCTCAGTGTATTAATTGCAAGGGTGATCACACGGCCTGGTCACGTGACTGTCCGGTATTTAAAGAAGAAAAACGTATTAGAGAGCTGATGGTTATTGAGAAAATATCTGCTGGCGATGCAAAACGTCGCGTAAAAGAGTCTCAGCGCACCCTTCCCTCTGGTGCATTTTCACATGTTGTAGCCAAAATAGCAGTTAAAACTGTCTCGGTTGGTACCCAGACAGTTAATGTATCAACCCAAACGGAGTCTGTTGTGCATGACGACCCTCCGAAGCCGCCCAAAGAATCGGAGATTCCTAGCAATATGCCGCCGGAGAGTCAGGGACAAAAAACACCTGTGAAGAGCTCTAGAGCTCCACGGGTTAAGCCTACCTTTAGTCCCTATAAAGTCTCCAAATTAGCTCGCACTTCACCTCTCGCTACGAGCATTAAGACTTTGACTAACGTTTTGGCTGCACAATTAGCTGAGGACGAGTTTGCACATACTACCCATCAGCCAAGTTCATCTTTGTCCTCCGACATGGTTGAGGACCCGCTGATGGATATGGATTTTAATCTCGTGGGCAGAAAGGGGAAACCGCGATATAAACTTAAACGGTAATATTTTAACTAGTTTTTGCAGTGACTTTTATGATTTCCGTTTATTTTATCTGATTATGTTTCTTAGCTGTTAAGTTTTATGGTCTATATTTGTTTTATCTTGCGAAGGTCCATTTACGGGCTTCCTCGGTCTACTGGCCATTTACACCAGTAGGTTGAGTGTGAAGACCCTTTACATCTTCATCTTTTATTTTTTTTTTTATTCTTTTAATTAACAGCTAAATTTTGACATGACCAAGATAAGGGTCTTTCCCGTATCGGGACGGGCGTAAGCCATAGTGCTGTTACCGCCCATAAAATTCATTTTATCTTATCTTACAAACAAACACAAATAAACTTAGGACGTCATCGATGAAAGCGTACTGAAATACGTATAGTGGAGCTGGAGAAAGTTAACCGAAATGAAAAGGAGTTACCAGTTTCAGTCAACTAAATTTGAACGACGAAAGAACGCTGAACCCAATCTGAAATAAGTTTCTCTCTACCGACTTTCATTGTGGCGCTAGAACGAAATCTTAGGCTAGAGAAAAGTAAATCAATTGAGAAAAACTGCCACCTTTAGAGTTACCAGAAAGGATTTCCACCTTTAGAGTCACCAGAAAGTATTGCCAGCTTTAGGGTCACCAGAAAGAATTGCCACTTTTAGAGTCACCAAGAAGAATTGCCACCTTAGTGTCACCAGAAAGGGTTGCCAGCTTTAGGATCACTAGAAAGGATTGCCACCTTTAGAGTAACCAGAAAGTATTGCCAGCTTTAGGATCACCAGAAAGCGTTGTCACTTTTAGAGTTAGCGGAAATGATTGCCATCTTTAGAGTTACCAAAAAGGATTACCAGCTCTCGAGTCACCAGATGTAAAACGGCCACATAAGTCGAGGTCACTGAAACCAAATATGAAATCACAGTAGGAAAAATTGAAGTAAAAGAGAAGAGCAAAAAATTGTGTGTGCGCTCGCTAAAATTTGGATATAACGGTGACCGGGAAGCAAGGCCAGAGAAGCCAATGTAACATAACTCATCTTAGATTACAGTTTGTCTTCATCTTAAACCATTGTTACTGTGTCCATGAGAGCAGGGAGGGAAAGGTAACGGTCCTGATTCTAAGTCAAAAAGTAGCATTATGTCAAAATTTCAAAATCAAAGTCGATTTTATTTGGAGATCGACATCGTAAAATATTGAGATTCGCCCGCCTATTTGATATCCGGGAAATAATTTCTATGTTGAATAGAAGATAAAGTATGGCTATTGTATGACTTCTGTGATGGAAAAGAGTAGTATTCTATCTTATTGACATTGTTATGATTTTGCTTTTCCATGGGCATCAGGAACTTGCAGCACAACAGAGTTGTTTGCTATTAGGATTTATAGAATTTATTACACCTCTTTCGGAGAAACATAATGCATTGAAATTGTTACATTCTGCATTGTTAAAAAATTTTCAACCAGTTTCCTGGAAAAAGGTCAGTCAAACCAGGCAGGAAAATCAGAATTCTTTAAAAGAATATTTTGAAGAAGAATTATCACAAGTTTCTCCTTAGTTTTGGTCTTTGAAGTTCTTTGGTTACCGGCAACGAATGCACTGAAGATAGTTACACATTATGATTGAAGACTCATTTGAGAATGAAAGATAATTATAGGTCGGAACCCACGTTAAACTGTAGTTCTTATCCATTAGGACGTAATCTTCATCTAATGGAAGACAATACCAAACCAACGTCGGTTCACCTTGTTCAGGAACCATCGGAGGAACATCCATCATCATTATAACACTTGTGAAATATTGTTTGGAAATACACTTCCAATTTTTGCAGCCCTTTATTTATTTCGGCGTGTACTATCTGAAAGAACCCAAAACTTACCATTCACGAAGGAATTTGGAACCATCGGGAAATGTAAACTTTATTGGGCGAGCTAACATAATGGTTCATATGGTTACTCTGTGATGATTATAGATGAAGTATTCTGTACGCGGTAGTCTACCAACGAGATAACGCAATTGGTTCTGACTTTGTGTCAACGAGTTCCATTGGATTTATCAAATACTTTTAATCCGTACTCAGATTATCTATGTGGTCGAGTTCGTCGACCAATTTGAGAAGATTGCTTGAAATGAAGCTACAAGTAACTGTTCGCAGCTTTAAAGTTTCTTTCCGATGCGGACTTAGAGCGTATTGGATCCAGTAGATTCACCACACAAATATTTAATCCAATGACAAAGTCGAAGCTCATTTAAATGGAGTAGTTTGCTCCATCTGTGCCATCACTCCGTTACTTCTACCTGTACTACTGTTCCGTCGAATCGCAAAAGAGTTAGTCCAGAAATGTTCACGCTTTCCTTCCAGAAAATGATCAATTGATCTAGCTATGTTGTGTCGATGTGAGAACAATATGACCTAAGTACCTAGAACCGGGTTCCTCTGCCAGTGTTATGTATTCTAGCTGTACTCTTTTGTGATATTCGGTAGTTTTTGTAGTAGTGTTCTCTCTTTACGTTAGTCGAAGTACAGGCCTCCAATGACGATTCCTTCTAGCTTACCTTCTCCTGTAATTCAGTTCTCAGTTTTTCTTTCTTTCTCCAAATCTTTGGATTATTATATGGCGATATTTTCCTCCGATACAATGCCGACATCCTGCAGCGCTACACTGTCTATCAGAGCTCCAGTTCTTTCCGACATGCGAGTTCGAAAAGTCGTAGCTATGTTTGAAACTGTCAAATGACACTGTGCTCAACATACCTTTTAGGTACTTAGTGCGGGGTTGAACTCAGAGGCCGAGGTAACACTTTATTCTTCTGTACCTTTTGAGAAACCTTCAGATTATAAAAGCAACAAATCTTCAGTAGCAACTGCAGCTATGGCACGTTCGGCTCAGCTGATAGTCTTATTTTATGTTTTCTGGTTTCACGCTTCTGAAGAAGAGCAGTAGTCTGAATATCTAATAATCTAATCACCACCATCCTCTCACGTGTCTGATCTTTCAGAAATTCAAGCTCTATTGACGAGACTTCATCTCTTTCTTTTGGACAGAAGTTTTTGCTTTTGTTCAGATTTCAACGACCCGATCTGCGACCACAGCTAACTGTTCAGAAGAGGGTTGAGTGTGTGATCTTTGAAACTGGATCAGTGAAAATGTTTCATCACGTCACCAGCAAGCACACATAAGAATCATTATGTACACTACCAAGGAACAACACTTGCACTCTTCCAACACAAACTGTCTTATCGCAAAGGAAGGAATTGACCAAACAATTCTCAAATTGTGAATAATCTACTATTTGTCCATAGGCAACTTTTTCGCACCCCGCTCAATTGAATTTCGAACTACCCTAATGGATAATCTCAGTTACCTGGAAGTACAACTCGAGTGCGTTCCAGTGCTGATTGGAAATCGGCGGTTTCAGACATTAAAATACGGGGACTAGGTAGGTTTTCAGTGTAATTTTATGTAACCAGCTATTCTTGAGTCCAGCAGATTTCAACAGTGCAAGGGAAATAATTGAAGAGATCGGTGCAATAACCCCCCCCCCTTCACGTAAATACAAAAAACAAAAAACGCGATAAACAAAAATCTTTGTTGGTCGCTTTTTTACTTGAATCAGTAAAGCATTCAAATGTCCTTTTCAACCATAGAGAGGTTGTTTTTAGTTCGACGTGGCTGATTGTATCCAGAGCTGAGACGGATCACCGAGTCAAGTTTTGGACCGTGTCACCGTGTCTATGCTAGGATAGAGACCTGACCCTATAATTCTTTCTTTATTTTACATTGTTGCATTTTGACCAGTGTTTCTTTTAGTTGTGATCGCAACCGTTGGCTTGTTACCCTCCAGATCTCAAAGAATGCTACGCTGAAAAGTTCCTAATAGTAATAACATATAGATATAGTCTCATATCACCAGGAAAAACAAAAATACCCCCCCGGAGGTGTGCAAATGCCCTCAGACAGGAAAAGGTTATACTAAAAGAATTTTATGTCTGAAGTATTAACTAGGATATAAATATTACAAACTTTTAAAACTTCCAAAAATTACGTTTCCATATCTAATATTCATTATAGTGCAAAATGGTCAAGAGGTAATTGGGTCAATTGGGCCAAGATTTGATTAACGGGTCTGCTCATTTTGCTCAAGACCGGGTCACCAAATCAGTTGGGTCATTTGGAACAAGATGGTTTCATCGGTTCAAGTTTTGCACCTAGTCACCTCTGCCCAGGTCAGGCCAGGTCAAACAAAAATATCCTTCTTTAGTTGATTCTTTCATGAAAAGTACGGCATACTTTTACAGGTAATATTTCAGTTTACGAACAAAAATGGACTTAACTGGGCTTTGCACCGATGTTTTCCATTCCCATCGTCGGTTAAAAATCTTGCAATTGGTTAGATACATCTCTTCTTCTTCAGTGTTATAAACAATCCTATCCTTCGTTTTATGGAACGGAAACAACATTGATATTGTGTGAGTTGAAAAGAGAAACAGGATATGCTATTTAATATGAACTGGATGGTTTCCAAGGAGTAGGGGAAGTCAACATACCTCCCGCCGCCACAGGATCAACATTTTAGGACCATATATAGCCTACGGTCTTCCTGTGGTCAATTGAAATACACGTGAAAAAGTTTTGTCCAGATTGGTTTTAACGGTATGAATTTGTATACCGAATAGAGAGTAATATCATCTGCATACAGACATGTACATGATACGTTCACTACCATACATTTAGGCAGCACTCATTGGCAAGAAAGAGTTATTTGTTTTGCAAATAAAGCAAGAAAATATGACAAGTATCATTTAC
>JAGDQP010001084.1:22181-74913 GCA_022664845.1 Lepisma saccharinum
GATATAAAAACAGAATAATGTTTATAATTAGTAATTACACTGTCTGCATTATAATCATTATCATTTTCATTATTTTCTTACCTTTCTTCATTCTTTATTATCGCTTTGTATAATCTGGTCATCCTGGGAAGAAGTTTGTCAAGTCCAATTATTTTTAGTACAATATATTTGTCCTGGACAAGTGCCTACGTGTATGTCTCAGGTGTGGGGGTAGTACTGGCGTACTTTTCTGTACTTTATTCACTGTCAATTATCCTCATGTGTTCTCTAACAATGTTTTGTAGCCCTTCTTAGTTTTGGTACCATCAATTTTGACCAGAATTCCGACGGTAGCTTTAGCAAAACAACCTTAAATCATTTCTAATTCTCCACCAATCCTTCCCACATCAGCTCTACAATTCGTTCTTTGCCTGCAACCAAATACTTGAAATTTATATCCATCACTCTACTAGAGGACATTTTTCCAGTTCTTTTAGGTGTTTGATCCATCTTAATCGCCTCTTCTGGTTAATGGGTCTTAATAATGGTTTTGTAGCAGTTGTTGGCTGTGGCGCATTATAAAATGTCTACACTTTAAGTAATTGATGAGTTTAAATATTTATAAAAGAAGTTATACAAACAGATTTTGACCATTTACATAGTCTTAACAATGATGCTTATTTTTTGCTGCATTCTTCATGGAAAGTACAGCAAATGCGGCACTTGTTAGGGATTGTGTTTCATGTTCTTCATTAAAATATAGTAATAAGTTCCGCGTAATTATTAATAAAAGAGAACGTGGATAAAAAAAGGAGATAAAGAGAACACAGACTCAAGGGCAGATTGAGAGAAAGAGAACAACACAAGGGATGGAGGAGTAAGGGGAAAGTATAGCGGATGGAAGATCAAGGTAAAAAGAACATTCTTGTCATGTAAAAGAAGCAAAGTTCTTGTTCCCATCTCTGTGTTTCCTTCTCTCATCACGATAATTGTCTGTCTCTTTCACATTTAGAAGGTCGTGCAATTGTACAAGTTTCCCATCCATATCCTCCTACAACTACTTATGCCTTCGGTATAGGAAGAAAAGAAACGACAAGCTGCATTCACTTGCACACATACACAATGTTAATAGGAACAGCAACAACAAAAAAAGTACGGTGATTCACCGTTAGTGGCCCCGAATATACCGTACTATACTTGCGCTCTAATGAGGAAGTCACAAGTACTGTTCAAGTGAGAGACTCCAGGACACATCCTGGTATTTGCAGTGGTTTTGTGGGTAGAGAATAATATTGCTGCATTCATATAACGTTCTACATTTCGTTTGTCCTTATTTCTTTCTTCTCCATTTTTATATCCAAAATACATCTGCGTGACTTTTGAAATTCATTTTTTCTTAAAGTTTCAAATAGCATCGTTACGCAGGCAGAATTCAAAAGCTATCTAAATAACAATATTTTATCTGTTTATTTTTATTTTTAAAATATTTACTTATTACGCACAATGGGATAGGATGAGACAAGTATTTCAAGGGTTATGATTTCGAATCAAGAGATGATCCTTTCCATCTCTCAATCTAATTTGACCTCACAAGCGTTTCCCGACAGGCAAACTTAGTCCATAATAAAGCATCAACAGCATTAATATTCAGTAAATATTGTAAATTGTCCATAATACATTGCAAATCAGAAAAATAAAAGGAGTAATTTCACTTTGTTTTCTTAACAATAAGCTTATTTCTTTTCCCTGTAGTAAATATTAAATTTCCATTTAAATTCATTGCCATCACTAACTAAATAAACAATCTGTTTTCACATTATTAGCTTTAATATCGTTTTCATCATCCAAGAGCTTCGGAAAATTCTTGTTGCTGAAAAAGAAACTCTATTGTATATTGTTTACAGCAACAAAACACGCTCGACTTTTGACATACGTAAGTTATGCATAGATAATAGTATAACCCTATTTGTCCCTGTATCTAGCTCTACCTCCTAGTTCAACCTTGGTGATTTTAGAATCTATAAGAGCTTCTATAATTAAATGGAAAAATATTGTTCACGATTAATAAGGGAAAAGACTCGAACAAATTTCCACCAAAACAATATTTTTGGCCACTTTTTGTGAGAAATTGAGCAACACCAAAAGCCAACGTTTTTGAAAAGTGAAGAACTATTCAACATCGAAATTCTATTCAATATAATAATGTGAATCAGTCTAAAAAAAATAATTTAAAAAAATTAAAGACATAATTTTCTTCAACAATTCGTACTAAAAAGTAAAAAAAATAATTTTGTTTATACATGACTAAAAGAAAAGCATGGGGCTCTTATACAATCACTTATAAATTCTTGAATTGGTCCGGCCCATGCTTTTCTTTTTAGTCATGCATATTCTTTTATCTACCTTTTAGTGCGAATTGTTCAAGAAAAATATGTCTTTAAAAAGTTTTCTTTTTATTATATTGTTTTCAAATTATTTAGATGTTCGGTTACTTTTTCTCAAGCTAATGTTTTGTGGTCCAAATCATAAAGTGTTCTGCAACAGCCAAACGCAATATCGTTGCAGGCTAGTATTTATTTTAGGATAAAGAAGTCCATATTAAAAATATTAAAATACGCTTTTAAAATACATAAATATATGGAAATGTATGAAAGTAACAATGGAATATTGCATTGTCACCCGACTTACGTCGCTGGGCAAAGTTCCATCATTCTATGATGTTGGGAAATAAGTTAACGTTCCAAGATTTGAGGACACCATGAACCATTGTAAAGTAAGATAAGTCTGTCATTAAGTTTCTAACCTAAAGGACAGTTCTGTCCTGAAGATGGATATGCGATTGATAGGTACGAAAGTACCCTTGGACTTATGAGCTATAAACTAGGATTAGACACAAGACAACAGTTCTAGAAGTTAACGAAATCTCGTGACTATGTGAAGTAAATATTAACAGAAACACGTGGAGAATATATTTGATGCATAACTTATGTGTTTCTCGTAAATGAACTACACAAAGCTCTGGAAAGAGAGACTGATGAAGAGCAAGCGGGATTTCAGCGTCCTATATGCGTTTATGATAAACGTGACACCAGTGATGAAGACTTACTTTTAAGGAGTAGAAAAAGTTCAGTAAACTCTACCACAAACTATATTCTTGTAGATCGTAATGCTGTTTCCTGATCGCCCCGAAATTCAGATTCTTTTTTGTAAAATTAATATAATTTTGGACAACATTTCATGCATTTTACGTAAATTTCACACCCAGACAGACCTCGAACCCCCGTCCTAGAAACCAACTTCTAGGTACGTGCCTGGCTGTCAGAGTTATTTAGAAATATTTGTGCCCAATATGTAAAAGGATTTGTCTCTCTTTTTTGTCTTTAATAGAACATCTAGATATATTCTCATATTATTAGTGGTCGAGTATTGATAAGATAAAGGTCGACTATTGAGTAGTCCTGACAACTATTTGAAGTGTTGTACATACAAGATTTGATTGAATACAAGAAAAAATACTTTATGTCTTGTGTTGTTAGATCTGTAACAAGTAAGTTTCTTATCAAATTCGGCATTTAGCATGCAACATGTTCAAAAAATATTGATCATAAATTGAAGAGTGAATTCCAAACATCAAAACAACAACAAAAATATTTGAAAAACTTCGAGAAACATAGGTAGTTTCAAAGCTAGTAGGCGCTCATATATGGAGTTGCATTAGTATTTGTCGAGATATGACATCATTTGTAACGATATTACTAAATATTTGGGCGCCTGAAACTCCGAAACTATCCACGTTTCGATTTTGTTGTTGTTAATGTTTGGATATGAGAATTTCACCTTAACATTTTTGAAACAAGCTGTATATCGTGTAGATAATGTTGCACATAACGCAATATAAAGGTTGAACGAAATATGAACTGGACTTTCGTAATCGAGTAGTTACTATTAGAACATTTTTTAATCGGGATTGTATTTCAACGTCATCAATATTTAAGTTTAAGCTAAGTTTAATAATTCAAATAAACTTTGCGAAAAAAATCTAATACAGAAAATTGTATATAGCAAATCAATATTTAGAAAATTCCATGAAAACGTATGTTATATACAAACGAGATTTATTTTATCTGAACAAAACTACAGATAGCCAAGAAATAAAAGCATTTAATAAGTACCTTTCACGAGTCATATTCTCGTCCTGTGTCAATTGTATTATTGTACACTCATATTATAGATGGTATCAGATTCAGACACAAATTATGATAAATCTTGAAGTGACAGAAAGAATAATTTATGTAATTCATATTGTTGGCAGTGAGAAAACAACATCTTGCATGTTTAGTTGAGAATCGAAGCTAATACAACAGACCATGCAACGCTTTGAATTATTAATTAAAAGGGTTGCCATATATCATGAGTTTACTGTCTTGTTGAAAGATAGAACTACTCTTCTACCGAACACTCTTTATGATACAAACATATTGTAGAACGGAGTGAAGCTGTTCAGTTATTTAAGTACTGTACTGTCAAAGTGGAAAATTTCCTTGAAATATAAATATATCTCAGCGATATTCGTTTATAAAATTCCTCAAAACATTTTGTGAGTTTCTGTTGAACTTTTCAATCACTTTTATTTCAGCTTCCGTATTGTAGAGTAGCATATTTCCCAATAGATGTCATAATAAACCCCAAAATCCGTGTTCCTTTTAGAGTTTTGAAGGGGGTATTATCCCAAGAGCAAAGAATACTCTATGGAATCCAATTTCATACCCACAACGAGACAAAAATCCTCTCCGAAGATGTACAAATATGCCCCTCCTCCCGGAGAGGTTTCTTCCAAAGAAACACTGTTGGATGTTGTTAGATAAGTACAAAAGTTATGATGAATAGGGATATGATTTTTAAGTGTTAAAAGCTTAAATACATTCAGTTTCTGTGTACTGAAAACAGCGGAAATATGCGGAAAAAGAGACCAAAATATTTTTCTTGGAAATTCTGTAAAACATACATAAATACTCACCAGTGATAGTGAAAAGTTAGTTTCTTGTTTTATTCTCATTGCAACGAATTGGTCATTGGAAATACAAGCAGCTTATCTTAAAACAACGTATTTTATTAAGGAAAAACGACATTCCCATATCACATGTCGTTAGGAGTGCATATTTGAAAAGTGGGATCGTGTTTGCCCTCCTAAACTTGAATAATGTTACCAAGTTCTTGGTACATGGTATTTTTTCGAGAATATTTCGGAATTTGTACCTACATGCTTTAGAATTCAGTTTCACATCAATCGCAGTTTCACTTTCTTCAGCGTTTGACAATGCAGAAGTATTTAAGTTCCCAGTTACTCTATGATAACATACAGAATCTTAGATTTGCAGACAGTACCCCAAATCATTTTGTAAACAACCATTTCGTAGTAAATCTTTAAATGACAAGAAAGAGAGTTTTTCCACATATTGTATCTACTTTATTTTGTGCATTAGTTGCGAAACATTACTTTATATTAAGAATTTGTAAGACTTGTTTATCTGGAATGTTTAAATATGTACATTTTACGTTTAATTCGCAAGAAATTTGCGTTTTATGTGCAGTAATTTTATCAATTTTTATTTTAAATAAAACTTTGCAGATTACATCTTCGTCACTCTTGCTGAATACTTCTGACTTTGGATGCAACATAGAATAATTATCTATTTACCAAGAAATCTGCTTGCCCTCTAGACCAAATAACTTTTATCAACCTTTATAAACCTTCCTTTCGTCTTCTGTTCCTGTGACTTATCTGGACTTTGTACACAGATCTCCATGAAGTTACGATTTCTATGTGAAATTTGTATAAATGCTCATTGTTGTGAATATTTTATACTTATACCAACACTGGAGATCCTTCTAAACTCTGAACTTCCATTAAAATAAAAAAAAATGTGCTTGTTTTTTCTTCTTCTAAAACTCAGTGAGCGATAACAGTATAAAATTTTATGATTTATTTGGAGGTTGGTAGATTTGGAATGATTAGGTGGAAATTAATCAAACTGTTATATTTTGCATAATAATAATAATCACGGGCGTTACAAACCGAAAAGTCCTGAGCCTTCCTCAACGCCATCTGTCCGCAGTTGGTGGAACTGCGTCCACCTGAGTGACGGCAGGGTAGTCAGTACTGCGCGCCACCTGACCACGAACAGGCGTATTAGAGGATTTCTAGACCGAGTGGCCGTCATGTATTTTTATTCACGTGACTCCCCAGTTTGTCTCATGA
The DNA here is from genome assembly GCA_022664845.1 of Lepisma saccharinum. Lineage (NCBI taxonomy): Eukaryota > Metazoa > Arthropoda > Insecta > Zygentoma > Lepismatidae > Lepisma > Lepisma saccharinum. The sequence continues at coordinate 28,420 of JAGDQP010001084.1, forward strand.
CGTTAGGTGGACGCCGAAAAGTTGGACTTCAGCCGGGAATTGAACCCGGGTTTACATGATTAGAATCCAACGCTCTAACCACTAGACTATGGAGCCCTATATTTGCGTATGTGAATAGTATACACAAATCAAAAGGGTCAAAATGACAAATTGCAAGTAGAGGGTTCGAGATAGATAGGACACCCATATGATCGGAGATATCATCACTATAAAAATAGCGCTGCTGCAACATAGATTTCCCGGGTCAGCGTCTTAAGGCACGCCAGGATGGTACATAGAATAAGGCCCTGACTGATATATCCCCAATTTTTCTATATTCAAAAGATGCTTGCAAGAAGATAACTGTCCAAGTCATAAAATAGACATGCAGAGAGATGAGATACCTGTCTAGATGTTATAACAGACGTTCACTTTTAGAAAACCAGGGAATTAGTTATTTTTTTTAGAGTTTGTGATTTTTAGTTCTAATTGATGGTGTTGCTTAACAAGTTAAACTTTTATTAACGTGAGCTCCGAACCTGAGGTGGAGTGGGAATTACAGTTCAATATGTGTTGCCACTCGCCAATATTCTATCTAGTCTCTAAGGAAGCTGGAGTACAGGACTGCACCACAAAGAATTAGTTATTAGTTAATATTTTAAGTTAATATAATCTTTACACTGTTGCTTATTCAATGGTGAAGCTAAAACGTTGCAGAGGATTCCACATGCACTCATAATATGGAAGGTGTCATCCCGACCATAGCCTGGTGTCAATAAGGAGATACCTCAGTCAGGTTGGTCAGCCACTGGAATCAATCCCAGAATACTCCACAAACGAAGTCATCGCTCTATCGATTAAGTTATTCGGTATGATATCTGATTATAGCTCGAGTATTTCCACGGAAGAAAAATAATCTTGTTTATTTAGACTTTCGCGTTTTCACTCACGAAGGAAAATTTGTTTTTATCAAACTTTGTTAATTCAAACCTCTGGCAACCCTGATTTACTTGTGAATTCGATGAGAATGAGAAAAATAGAACACGACAGAAAAAAATATGTCCTCGAATAAATAGAATAACTTAACGGTTACCAGTGTTCTCGGATTTGATGATATCCCACATACATCCTCCAAAAATATTAATTCAATTTTATGCTAATTCCATGGTCGGCGAAGATCACAGATATCGAGAATACATGAATACCATGATTGCCTCTGTTGTACGGTGTATATAATTCTTTATGGGCTGTCGAAATCGACGACCTTCGGATGTGCAATACTCTGAAACAATGACAATTAGTTTTTGTTTCTTAGACAATCTTTTAACCTTCTGTGTTATTGGGTGTACTACCTGACTAACAATCTGTGTTGCATGAATGTGTGTGTGTGTGTCTGGGTGAGCGAGACAGTGTTAGTGAGTGTCCTCGTCAAAGGGAGATTCGCACATTACACAACCTCCGTATGAAATGAAATCATTGTCACCATCAGACCGTGGAAGAGAGAGGACCCTGACCCATTGAACGCATAACATAGTCCTTTACCTATGTACGAGTATGTGTAATGTAGAACGCCAATTTAATACTATAAGGATTTTTATTCATGGGTATCAGGGAAGGAGAGGAACTGCGAGGCAGGAAGGTTGAACATGAACATTGGTAGATGACCTATTGAAGCAGAGGCTATTGTGAATAACATCAATGTCACTGAGGTCTAGCAGGAACTGAACACGTAATACTAGCGGTTTACACATTCACAGATTAGTTTTCCTAGGACCAGTCTGCCTCCGTAGTTACTAGTTACCTGTGGGTCACTGAACGCTTAATCATCCAGCAAAAATGGAAAAAGTCCATCCCTACGTCTCAGGTTTTAACGAATTGGTGTGTGGCACTTATGGACAAATATAGTATTTGTCCATATTTTTTATTTTGCAGACAAGAAATCCATAATTTTCCTTTTCCCCAAATTTCCTGTGGTTCGATTTTATAAGGCTCTTTGATATTACTTCAATTCTTACTGCTTTCTACACGCTTTTTATTAACTTACTCTGTAATCATGTTTCATCTATGGTTCAAATCTTGCAACGTTAATTGAACTCATTTCCCGACGTCATACAATAATTAAATTTTGAACAGCGATGTAAGTCGGGCGACAATACAACATTCCATTGTTACTTTCCTACATTTCTGTATATGTATATATTTAAAAACATATTTTAATATTTTATTATTACAGGCTTCTTTATCCTAAATAAATACTAGTCAGCACTGCGACTGGGTTTGGCTGGTTGCAGAACACTTTAGGATTTGGGCCACAAAATATTAGCTGGAGAAAAAGTATGAACACCGAAATAACCCAAAAAGAATAATAAATAAAAAAAAATTAAAAAAGGATTTAATAAAATTAAAAAAAGGATTAAAAAAAACACGCTTTTTAAAGCAAAGAAAAATAGACTAAAAAGTAAAAAATATGAAGTTTATGAATCGGAAAATAAAAGCGTGGGTACTCTCAGATATTATGATTTTATGATAAGGTAAGCAAGAGCATCCACGCTTTTATTTTCCGATTCATAAATTTATTGTTTTTTACATTTTAGTCCAGTTTTGTGTGCTTAAAAAAGCATGTTTTTTAAAAATCCTTTTTATTTTATTTTTTATATCCCTGCAAAGCAACGAAGAGACATTACTTACTTGAATTGAACATTCCAATAATAAATCCTATCATCTCCAAAAATTTCAAATTCTAGATGGCTGTGAAAAATGTCATCAAATTTTCGAAAATTTTGCCCAAAATAACAAAAATAAATCTAGTGTATGGAAAAGATGCCGAAAGTAGTCACATTGGATTATTCAAACTCGTACCTGCAACCTTCAATATCTGCAGTTTGCCAGGGATTTTCTTTTTTTCAAATATATAATTGATGATGATGAGTGTTTTTTCTGAATGCAGGTCCTGACTCGAAGGTTGCTGGGCAAGGGGAATCGATGTTGGTTTGCCATTGCCTTCCATCGAATAAAGATGACATCCTAAAAAGGGACTTACAGTTTAACGTGGGCTCCGAACCCTTTGTGTCCCTATCGGGAATCGAACTTGGCTCCCCTTGATTACAAAGCAACAAACATTACCATTCACCCCAACAGGGGAAGAAGTAATAAATGTACTTCAAGTGGGTGAAAAAATCCGTGGGTATTTGCGTATTTTGTACAGGAGATAACATACCAGCAATGTACCAAAATCGTCTTATTTCTGCCACTAAATTACTTAAGAATTATTGTCAATATTTCAAGACTGAAAATATTATAGGTATATCTACCGTTGCTTTAATTATACACTGATGATGGGTTTCCGTATGATCGGTTATTCGCCACGGAAGCAGATAATTCAAATAACAGATATCCGGAAATTGCCATGACGAGTTATTAAAATAACCAGATTGAATAGTTTAGACACCATCTTTTCGGATTTCAATAAAATATATCCGAATGATTCTGAATCAGATAAATTCGGATAATAATTATCTGGTTTATTTTGGCACCAGTTATTCGGAATTTCAGATTACCAATGCCAGAACAATCAGATTGCAAACTTAGGTATCAACGGGATGAAAAGTAAAAATACGTGTAAGTAAAAAATTCGGTCATCTATACCTATTTGTTAAATAACCTGATAATGTGGATGGTAATTAATAAGAATGATGAATTTTTGGGGACGAGAATATTTGGGAAAATCTTCGTTTTCCCCCCATTCCCCATTTTTGGTAAAATCTTCCTCCATCCGAGCTACATGGCCTTCCCATCTTAACATCTTGATTTAATTATTCTCATAATCTCAGATGAATCATACAGGGCGATTTTATTATCTCAGGTTAATCCATGTAAAGGAGCACAATAAAAGGCTTCTTTGTCGCTGGAACTTATAACTTTACCAAGAGCTGTAATCAAGCGAGTAGTATTGGGCTTAAAATGGTAACTTTCTAAAGAACGTAGGTTTTGCAATAAAGGTAAGGATGAGAATAAGACTTTGTTCTTGGGTTGTACTAAGGAGATATTCAATAATGTTGGGATCATAAGTACCACCTAAAATGTGGTTTCACTCTTCCTGTAATGAAAAATTGGTCTCAGCCAGAGGCTAAAAAGGATCCAACTACAATTTACCTATATTCAGCATAACTAGAAAAAATAAAACAACTTTACTCACGACAACTACCCTCTAATCTTATACTAAAGAATCAAAGCACATTCGTATCGTCCTTCAAGATACGATATAGGCTGTACACTTAATATTTTTTACATAAACAATGAGATTTATGTTATCTTCTAACATAAAAACTGTCCTATCCTGGTGAGAAGTCTTGTTTGGAGCGATTAGTAATAGAGACCTAACCGGACCTAACATAACCTAACCTGATCTAAACTAACCTAATTTTGGCGATGATCCAGACACAGTAGCCATGGTAGAAATTGCAAGTTAATCCATATATGTGCATGCATCACTGAAGCGTAAGTAAGACAGGGAAAAGGTGGGAATAAAATGTAGCGGAGACGTACATATTGTTATACACAATGATAGTCAAAATGAAGAAAACCACGGGAGATCGTTTTGATCTGTCAGGAAGATTGCGTGCGACACAAAACCCTATCTGCACGTGCCCTTGTACATTTTGCATGTTGGGAGGTGAATTCGAATATTTATATAAATATATGAAGTTATGAAAACTCAGACTCACTGATCACATTCATGCTAACAGGTTTGAGTTAGAAGTGTAATAGACAACTACAGGAAAATTATTGAACTTTGTTTAAACCAGTATAGAGTTTCTTATTACCCCTTAAAAACTAGAAGATTAAATTATAACCTGTACGAACTATTTTGGATATTATGACAATATGGCCTTGTATCCATCTTGAATACAGAAAACAAAGATTTTTGACAAGGCTGAATTCTTTAATGACAAAAACTTCAAACGTAACGGTTTGGGAAGTATACCTCAGACTACATTATACAACTGCTGTGCAACCTCCGGCAATTGTAGAGTGTAGTCTGAGGTATACTTCCGAAACCGTTACGTTTGAAGTTATTTTTGTTATTAAAGAATTCAGCCTTGTCAGAGATATCTTTGTTTTCTTTATTGAACTATTTTGCTTAAAACAACTACATTAATTTCACATTCCTTCGCTACTGAAGCATATTTCTTCTTTATAATATTTTCTTTGAACTTTATGTATAGCATTTAGATATCTTGGCTCAGTCTATTCTTCTGTATCTGTTTACAAGATCAAAGGTAAAACAACAACATACATTTATTAAAAATACAGATCTGGAAGTTGGACTAATACATAAATTATTCTCCGCCACTCTGTTAAATATGTCACTACTTTCTATATGAAAGAGTTCAAAGTTTCAAACATGGTATGGCTTCCCCAAAGGATGTATCTGATGTAGGCTTCCCAGAAGGAGACAAAAAAAGGTCGTAAGGATAGCAGACACTCCTTAAATCACTGAACGCAGTGTTTCTTTCAGGAAAAATGTTCTGGAAGGGGGTATTCTAGATCTTTAGAGGGGGTAAAAGAGGAGAGAACGCGTAATTCTGGTAGATTGAACAATGAATAAACCCTTGTTGTTGTTTTTTTTACAAAAAATGTTGTTTTTAATTGAGGTGATTGGCTCAGTCTGGGTAGGGTTGCCATTCGTCCCGATTTTGTTGGGATTGTCCCTTCTTTTGGGGAACTGTCCCGCCATGTAAATATCAGTACACTTTTATATTTTACTATTTTTATCCAAAAGTTATAGAAAATGTGTTGGTAAAGCAGGAATTTCGAAATAACTTTTCATTTCTCTTTGAATTTGAATTTAGTTATGGCCTTCAAACAGAGGTGGATTTCGGCCCTGGCCCGGCCAGGCCAAAAGTTTTCAGATGACTGGCTGGATAAAGAAAAATAAAAAAATCAATAAACTGCCAGGACCGAATTGATGGTTTCGTCAGGTTGCAGCAGCTCATAATGGACGTACTGTGCACAACTCGACCGTTTGAACGAAGCAATCCAGAAAAAGCGACCAGAATTGGCAAACAGAAAGGGAGTTGTGTTCCATCATGACAATGCGCGGCCACACACATCTTTGATGACTCGGAACAAATTGACGGAACTTGGTTGGGAAGTTTTGATGCATCCACCGTATAGCCCGGACCTTGCACCGTCTGACTACAATTTGTTTCGGTCTCTGCAAAACTCTCTTCATGGTAAAATATTGGCCGACCGAAGCGCCGCTGAAAATCACTTGGCCAAGTTTTTCGACGAGAAACCAAAGAAGTTCTACATCGATGGAATTATGAAGCTACCCGAAAAATGGCAAAAGGTCATAGATAATAATGGTCAATATGTACTTGATTAAAATTGATTTTCAATAAAGAAATTTTTTGTTCAAAAATGTACTAAAAAACCGCGGAGACTTTATATGACCCTTTATATTCCCTCAAAAGTGGGCCAGGCAAAAAAATGAAACCGAAACTCACTCCTGCCTTCAGGTAACTTTGGCTCAGTCAATTTAAGTTTCCTTGTGTTGTTAAACTAGTAGCTTTCAAAATGCATTGACCAATTTTCTGTTGTCAACAATGAGTTTATAGGCCTCCAGACCTGTGTATCTGTATATTTCAGATTTTTAAAATATAATATTCGGATATTTCATTCTATTTCATCAACAATTTACTTTTTGTGCTTGCTTATGCATATTAAACGTTTATGGTCCGTTTATTTAAAGTTTCTTTCCCCTCCGTAAATAAATGTTTTTCATAAGGCAAACATATTTTGAATCTACGGTTTTTGTTACGGTTTCGTTTCTGTCCATCCGATGCCGTAAAGGGAACAACGGCGCTAGGATGAAAAAAAAAAGAAAAAAAAAAGGGAAATTACAGTATTTCATTTGAAAAAGTCGGGATTGACAAAAGTTTATGACATATGTATAAAATAAAGAATACTGATGAAACTGGGGTGAAACAAATGGAACTAAGGTAGATTTACGGGGTTTCAGCACTCTTTAGCCCCTCTGTAACGCCATCCCCAGTTCCGGTATTGGAAATGTCCCGACTTTTCGCTTTTTCAAGTTGGCAACCCTAGTCTGGGGGTTAAAACCCTCCGACCACTCCTTTGAAAGAAACGCTGACTGAACGTCCGGTAGCAGTTTATTATATACATACTTTGGGTAGCAGTAGGGAAGGAGACAAGTGTGCACGTTTGGACATAGCGTATATCTTCTCAGCCTCAAACGCCCAATAGCTCCTAAATGAAAATAGAGTGAAACTGACTTCAGATAGCGATTTTCAGCAACCTCCATTTACACGGATATCTCCCCAATGTGTTATATTAAATATGCATTGTTGCGCATAATTCTTATGTAAGTGTATAATAATAATAATTGTAATATCATTAAATTATTACTATTGGGGTGGTGTGAATAAAATGACCGCTTTGACGCCTGGTGGGAAAGGCATATTGGCAATACAACACAGGGGATTGACTGAGGTCACGCATCTAAAGTCATAATAAACTCTGTATACATCCAGCAAACAGACAATCAGGAGGCAGTGTGTTGCTGAACAGAGTCGTATGAAAGTGCACCATGGGAACACTCAATTACGAGTGATTTTTCTTTATGAATTTAAACGGAGACATTCTTCACAGCAAGCCGCAAAAAAACCCATCAACAATACATTTGGAACAGGAATGTCGAATAAACGCACCATTCGCCGTTGGTTTGTCAAATTTCGTTCCGGTGACATAACATTACAAAATGATCCCCGTGGGCACCGACCAACATCATGTTCGGATGAGCTGCTCAGCTCAGGAACACCGTGGAAGCGGACGTTCGTACCATTGCAGACGAGTTAGGCATACACCATACCACTGCCAGTCGGCGGCTCCGTGCGATCGGTAAGGTGAAAAAGTTGGACGAAATCCTTCCTCACCCGCCGTATTCCCCCAATCCCTCTCCCACTGACTACCACCTATTCCATCATTTCGATCTTTTCTTGGCATGGAAGACCTCCCTGATGATCGGGCTGTAAAACATGAAGTTGAGGATTTCTTTGAATTGCAGACTCCATACTTCTATCCCCACGGAACCAGTCGTTGGCTGAGTGATGGTAACATTGTGTGGCTGCCGACGAAGACTACTTTAATTAACCAGGTAATGTAGTTTTAATTATTTGGTCTTTAAATATGACACATCTGGTCTGGGGCGGACATTTCATGCGCACCAATCCAATATTTCTATTTCGTCCAATTAGTTGTATTATTTAATTGTAGATATTTATAAAAACTGTGCTTAGACTTGCATATTATGTATCACTGTATATGTGTGTACTGTGTTAGGCATTAGTAGTAGTAGTAATAGTAGTAGTAGTTTATGCAACGTAATTTCATTCATAAAAGCGTAGCTAATTGTTATTAAAATGGTAGAGCGCGTGGTGGACAACATTACAGCCTTTAAACCTACAAACATTCTCTCTCCCTCTCTCTCTCTCTCTTTTCTTTCTTTTTTTCTTTTTTCCGGTTTTTCTGGAGTGAAGTCTAGATATGGTTATTTAACATGTTTTGAAATTGGGTAGCTTTGAACAAAAACATATCGAAATTTTCGTGTTATCAGTAACACACATATTGCTCTTGTTATCAACGACAAAAGCATTTGGGTCAGCGCAAATAGTCATTCTTATTTTTCTCCACGAGATTACAAACTAGGTTGCAAAGAAACGAGTTAGAAAAATTAAAAGTACCGGTGGAGGTGCATACACAGGGTTTGACAAAATATTTTCATTTCAAGGCGACCTTGTATGTCTGGTCTGTGAACATGTCCATGTGTGAGATGTTTATTTACATTCTTCTTCACTATACTGTACGATTTTTTTTTTAATGTAAGATGCTTATTCCACGGTCAAAGTTAACATCAAACTTTACAAGGAACTTTCTATCAAACCCGAGTTTAATCGTCCGAGACACTGACATGCAACTTTTGAGTGACAAGACACCGAATATTAAATTCAAAATTCAAACCACATCGAGTAATTAGTCTACAGAAGTTCCTTGAAGTAAAGTTATGAAGAATATTGTATATCACAAATTTGATAAGATAGTTCGTATTTTCCCGTTAGATGGCGAACCATATTCGCAAATTTCCTGTCATCTATGGAGGATTCAGTGTACTAAATTCTAACATTCTCCGTGCTGCGCGAGTCCCATGATAGATTTTTGAAGGCAAATTATGTTTATTCTCGATTGTTTAGGCATTATTTTCGTGAATGTATGAACAAAACTTGTATAATTTCTTGAGTAGAGCTCAGAATTCGCGGCTAGTAGCAAAATATCCAAATTTCGTGAATTAAAAAGCACATTTTCACAACTATCCACTCCATGACTACTTGAGTGTTTAAAATTTTCACGAGTCGCGAAATTCTAGTGTCTCAAAGTATTGCCTTTTACTTTAGTCACTTTTCATACGTTATTGCTTTTTCTTTCTTTTAATCTGATTTCCTATTTAGTGAATTGTAAAGATATCAAGAAAACACGCTCATACATACAATGTTCAACTCCTTTCTTCAGTCAATATTTCGTATAAAAGTTTCATGCCGATACTTCAGTCTCCTATTAGTTATAATCGCAAGCGTCTGAACTTCAAAGATTGAATCCAAGCGTATGCAAGGATTAGATCCAACTAATGTAACAAACTTCAAGGATTAGATCCAACTGTTGGAACGAACTTGAAGGATTAGATCCAACTAATAGAACGAGCTTCAAAGAACACATCCAACTAAGGAACGAATTTCAAACATGTATTAATCTAATGTAACAAACCTCATTAACTGCTCCCAACTGATGGAATGGACTTCAAAGGTTGGATCCAACAAGTGGAACACGCATCAAGAACTGATTCCATCTAATGGGAAGAATTTCAGGGATTGGATAAAGCTAATGGACTGAATTTCAAATATGTACCGAACTAATGGAACGAATCTCAAAGATTGATTCCAACTAGTGGAACAAAACAAAAATCAACGATTGGATTCAATTTCTGGAATGAACTTCAAAGAATGTATCCAACTAAAGGAATATATTTTACAGGTCGACTCCAACTAATGAAAAAGAGACCGCAGAAAGCGTATTTTGTTAAAGTGCGATAACGTTATTTATTTAATTTCCAGAAGCTTGTTGGGGTAGACGATTACAAGGGAGTTAGGAGATATTCTGAAGACGAATTTTTAATTGCGATAGCTCATTATAAGAAGCACACAAAACCATACCTCAGAACCAAGTATTTGGCTTCGGTCACGCACAAATAGCAAGTTATAATGATAGAATCGGGTTAACACACCTTGCAATGACTGGAGCTTGTTAAAAACGGATTAAGGATTAGAGAAATGAATCTTCTGTTTGAGGCACGAAAGTTTCGATTATACAGCTATGGACAAAAGTTTTGACGCATAGAGAATATTTCCCAAATTGGCATCGATGTCCATATCGCGTGCGACATCTGCTAACGAAAATTGAAAATTAGGATTAGAGTTTCCGTTGGATTTCAAAAGATCCCTCTGTGTCATGAAACGAGGGCACCATAAAACTTGGTACGATTTTTGGACTCGACGACGAAAAATGTTATTTTTTAAAGATCACCCTTATTTGGCTGCATATCAAGACAATACTTTCCACACAAGTATGCTATTCAAGTATGCCTATATCTGCAAGTCAACGAATATATACGATGTTGCAATATATTTATTTCTGAAAGAAGGGCAGTCAGCTATAGATGTGCGACAAGGCTCAATGGTTGAATAACTTCGACAAATTCTGTTCAATAACAGTGTCTTTACCATCAACCAGACGTTGTTTAATGAAAGCTCTGTCACGACCTTAACTATCCCAAAACAAGTGCTTTTTGCACAAGCAACAGCGCTCAGCTAATGGTGGATGGAAGTATCCATGTCTTGTTTTCTCAATTCCAAGCTTGTGCAGAGAACGTTGGGCAAACGCAACACTTCGCTCCTGAACCGAAGCCTGAACTCAGCAATTAAACCTATTTGGTTTATTAGGTTCAATATAACATTTTCGTGCGAATTGAAGGTATTATTATATTCACTCTCAGCTGTGGTATTGAAGGTATTATTATATATATGTTTATTTATAACCAAAATTAGGTAACTATCTAGTAGCCTAAATTTGGGAGCCCATTTAGTGTGCCTCTCTCTCCCTTTTGTTTTTAGTTATGTCCGGGTTCTCGAGACAATTTTTCTTGTCGGTTGATGTTCTCAACCAAGTTCAGAGCAACTAAAATCTCAACATAGGTTATAGGGAGGTGAATTTTGAAAGTTTCTAAAATCATGGTATCTGTCCACTTTTCATGTGATCAAGTTAAGTACAGTAAATCAATATTATCTGATGACAATTGATGAAAATAGGCAGTAATGAGTGTTCGAGTAAGTTGCATATTTTCAAACGGTAATTTCGCAAATTTGTACTCAATATTTTCCGAGTCCTACTTTTGACCTTCCTTTTACCCATGTTGCACTTCTTTTTTTGACTTTTATGAACTTTATTCTCTTTCCTTTCCCTTTCTTACTTGTCGTTTCTTTTCTTTTCTTCCCTCTCGTTTCTTTCTCGTTTTTTATCCTTTCGTTTCTATTCCTTTCCTTTCTCTCTTTTCTTTTCCTTTTATTTCGTTTCGTTTCTTTGCGTTTCCTTTCTTTTCCTTTCCTTCCCTTCGGTTTCCTTTTGCTTCCTTTCCTTTCCTTTGCTTCCCTTCGTTTCTTTTCCTTTTTATCCTTTTTGTCTTGTTAATGCACTTTAATTTTTAGCAACTCTACCTTTGCAGTGGTGATTAGCATAAAGAGACGATTAGCATAATGCGAACTCAAAAGCAAACTGAACACTATAATTGTATTTATGCTGCAGTTCTCTGTGCATGAATCAGTTACGACGATCTACCTCAAACTGGAAACGCCACTAGAACTAGGTGGATAGGGGACATAACCAATAGTGCTATCTAGGCAAACAGACACAACAGCAGATCCCATTGCTTTTGTCTCCTTCTCTGCTATTGTTGCTACAACAACAATTACGAGTGACACAACGTAAAATCGTTGATGCTGAAAAATGAAGCAAGTGGAAATTGGCATTTCATCACTATTTGGTTGGATATTGCGAAAATTAGGAAGGAAGTTACGAGAAAATTGGAGGACAATCGCAAGGTTATGTTCATAGAAGCTCTCTCTCTCTCTCACACTCTTCCTCCGCAACCCCACTCTCGCTGCGTCGCTCTCGTCTTTTTTTCTCATACAATTGTGATTGAACCTGACGTCATCCGAAACTGACCTTCAAATCACGTGACGTCAGCGTGTCAACAGACACAAATCCGCCCAGCCAGAAGATGAAATTATTATTATGTCGTGTTGTTTATAAAAGGTTTAGTAATAAAGACATCTTTTGTCTTCTTTGAAAAATCATTATTTGTTTCTATCCCGGAGTAGTACCAGTGGCAGTGAGAAATAAATGAATGGTGCCTCCTTCTACAAACGGAACCAGTGAAATAAATTATACAATGAACGAACTGAACTGTCACTGCACCCGGATTGGAACACGGATTCTGATATTGTACATGAATCCGGACGTTTGTAGCCTTCATTCCGTCAAGGATCTGGACCATAACTGTGACTTCGGCTTCTTGCTCTTTATTAAATATTAAAAAAGGCATACTACTATAGTTTCACATAGCTTGTTGAATTAAAGCAAATAAACAAAAAAAAAGTATTGGTATGAACTCGGATCCGCATTTGTGTTTCAGAAAACGGATATCTTCTTATCAGGATTTATGTTTCAGATAACTGAGTCTCCAATCCAAGGCTCTGGAGCGTGGTTTCCGATATTGCCACTTCTATAAGGTTTTCGAGATCGAAGTACGCTACTTTTTAAATTAAAGTTAATCGCAAATCAGCATCACGATGCTGGTTTAATAGCTAATTTGAGACCCCCACCCTCACCGGAGATTCAACCCGAATCTCTCGTACAGAAATAGAAACTCAATATTCCAACTATAGACGTAAAGAAAAGTACGAAAAATTGTTGATGAAGAAAAATTAAAAACCTGAAACAAGCACCATATGGCAATAATGACTATCACAATATGCGAAATATGCACTTTCAAATATTCATTTTAGGGTTTACAATAACCACATTGCCAATTTGTTAAAAAAAAAAAGTTGCTGAGTGTATAGACTCAAATTCATAGAAAATGGCGGTCAAGAAACTTTCCAAACCTCGAAACTTGCACAATATCGAACTCTGATACAAACTCTGATAAATCATGTTCTTTTAAAAATTGGTTTTGTATATATTATCTCGATCTCTATGATTCCCAAACTACTCCCATTTTAATTAGCAATTGGTTGACATAGTTACTTCTCTAAATATCTCGACTTTCTTTACGCCATTTAACCTTTTTCCTATTCTCTAAACACTGACCAGCTCACTATAAAATAAGTTGCTAACAGACTAAGCGACCACGAGATTTTTTTCTTCACTGGACATGTGTATTTCTTTCATTCTGCAATTAAAATTTCGCAATACTTATTAACTATTCACACAGTGTTGTCTGTCGCACTTGTATTTCTGTCCTCCCTGGCTTGTCAAGCTGTCAGTTCCGTAACGGAGAAAAATGTTCCACGCACACAAAAAAGAACCGATTCGATGTAGAAATCAATTCAGTTACGTCAAGGATTTTTGCCATTCTGTCTCAAAGACCGCAGAGCAGCAACATCTTGCTACGCAAAAAAAAAAGAAAAAAAAGGAAAAACAAAAGTCGAGACAAAAAGGTGAGACAAGGTCTTTCGTCGGTCTGAGTCAACAACTGAGGCCAAGTGGAAGGTTTCCAGGCCTAATTCCAATAAATAAGACCTGTCAAGAAGACGACACGCTTGGAACGGGGGGCGGGGGACTTTGATACGCGGAACTGAAAAAATGACTTCAATATTAAAAGAGAATTACAAAGCCGTACTAGGGCAGAAAAGAAAAATAGAATTACGCGTAGGTAATATTTCTTTGGCACCACACAAACAAATTAAGGGTACCCTGCTACACTTTCATTAGATGGGACACTTTGAAACTTCAGATTTGTGGATCTGGGATTTCAGTTCGCCATTTCTTTTAATTAGGAAAACTATGAGCCTCAAGGAATTTCTAGACTCCAGGCAGTCTGGTTGCTTGGTTCGTTGGAGAAAGAATGATGTTAATTGTTCTGTACTAAATTGAAGGCACGAATACGACCTTCGCCTCATATGGCTGAGAAAGGCCTGCAAGGATTTCAGAAAAAAAAAAATGACTGACCACGGGATTCAATCCACAGCCTTCCTTAAACGCGTTTTCATATGATTCTGGGTATTTCAGCGTTATGGAGTTACAACAATTTTAATATTGATTTTTAATTAAATGATTTGTGGTTAATTATATGAAAATGGTACAGGGCTAGCTTGTGTTTTATGTAAGACATTTTTTCGACCCATCAGCCAAAATATTTTTCGACCCATCAGCCTTTTTCTACCCATCAAACCCAAACCCTTTTACTAATTTTCACACAGCTTGATGAGATATTACGGTTGTTGAGGCGTCCTATGCCTAGGCATCGCTCGCACACCACTAATTCCGGCTACGAGTGGAAGGTTACAATGTCATCAACCTTCTCCTCTTTTTTTTATCAGACTATCGAATCCACAAAAATTGCAAAACTTATTCCCAAGTGGTACCAAATGAAAAATATAACAAAATCAAATTTGGTTTAAGAGGTTGTAGCACGTCTGGGAGTCATGTTCTACAGTACAAAGTATGACAGTCGCCAAAACGTCCCAAATTCTTGTGTGCACTGTAAATAATTCATCCGAATGTTTAGGTTCCCCATTAGCAAGCACTGAACAACCAAATATTCTTGCAGTTTTCCGTAAAATTTTATTTTTTGGATTTAGTATCTTCAGGAAGCAATCTTTTGAATTTCCAATGAATACATAAGACCTGCAAAGCTGTTAAAATCCTTTATTATAGATATCAACGGAAAATATTTGCTGTTTTGTGTATCAATATCACGAACAGAAAATAGATTTTTGACGTTTCCAAAATAACTAAAAGTGGCTGAATTTTGCCACAAGATAGCTGAATTTAGTTACAAACTGACTACAGTGGCAACGCTGCAAGGGTGTAACAATGTAATGTTTTCATTGGACAAAAGTGTGTTTTATCATTTTCTTTTTCTTTTAAAATGTAGAGCCAGGGTCGTTTCCTTCCCTTTTTTTCTGCTACGGATAAAAGTTTTTCACAATGATGGACTGTAGTCTCACAAAGAGGTGCTATAACATATTCAGAGTAATATCTTCGAAGAATGGGGATTTATATCCCACCTGTCTCTCCGATAGGACAGATGAAATTCAGCACATTTAGCAAATAACTTGTATCCTCAATCAGGTCTTGTGACTTTGACGTAGAAACAAAAGGTTTGACAATATTTCGACATTGCGTGTACAAGGACAAAAAACGAAAAGGAGGCTAATTTAGGATTAATTGTTTTACAGAAGGTAAGAAAATTAATGTGTGAAAGAAGTAATTGTTTGCAATCAACGCCAAAGACAAAGTCAAAGGGCTTTTAGTAATCAAATGTGAATATGTGATATGGGAGAGGTCAAAGAGAGGTGAGGGAGAGAAAGAACCTTATTTCTTCATGACTTTCATAGTTTAAGGAATCGAATATCCTTGAAACATTTGCGTTTAGCACTTATGATTGTCTATGATCAGTTCTTTGCTAGAGCTGATAGGTGAATTGAAGGGTGCAAGAAGATATTTGTATATTTAGGTGAGTCTCTTTAAGGTTACTATATACACTGTAAAAAAAAAACTTGCACTTCTACGAGTTAGATCACCGCCCTATGTGCACTTATCGAGCAAAAAAACTAAGATAAGTTTAGTTAAGGTGTGTTTCTGTACACAAAATATAGAATCCAATCTCTGGAAAATAGAAGAGTTAATTTTCTACTATCTTTTCTACACAAACTAGTACATAGTAAAATTCACTCAGAAAAATTATTATCCGAAATAAGATTGCACGTTCCGCAAAGAGTTACTCGACCTCGTAATGCAGTCTTTGACCTCCCACCCCAAAGAACCAATATATTAGATATATCGCCTATTAGGAGAATGTGCTCATTATATAATTGTATTCTTAAAGCATGTCCAGAGTTAGACATATTTAATGTAAATACAGGTGAATTTCATTGTTATATAAAGTAATGACTTGTTTTTACAGAATATCACCACAAAGCATCAAATATGAATATATACAGTATCTTGTAGAATGTATCATATGCACAATGAACACCTGAACTAGGTACATAACCTATTGTGTTCAATAATTAAATAAATGTATTTTTTTACAGTGTAACTTGATATAAAAAAGGTAAGATTTCAGTAAAATTGTTGAACCCGTTTCTGAACAGAAAAGTGTTGAAGCAGCGATTCTTTTGCCTGGTTTAAGCTTATAATACAAAGGTTCAATTACTCCTGCTTTGGAATCTTATTCCTTCTACACTTCCTCCCAGGTACTCTTTGAACAACATTACCGGTTTACATAGATATAAGATGTTAATATGTTACTAAAATAGTCATTCATATGGCAACGTCCCACCCGAGTACTCCTAGTTTATTCTATATATTAGATTTACCACTGTTCCGGCTATGGCGTGGGATTTGGTTAACCTGAAAAGCCAGAATTATTAGCATGGAACTACGACTAAAGCACAAAACAAAATACCTGTAAATTTGTCTGTCTGGAGTGGGCCTATCTTAAGAGGTACTCCGCGTGTGTAAAGGATAATGCTTTTTTCAAAGAAAACAAGGAAGAATATACTAGGAGACAATTAACCTTTTATTGCGATCACCCGGCTTAAGATGATCATCTAACTGTTTGGGTCGAAGCCCAAGAATAAGTGAAGTTACATACTGCTACATTGACTTATATAGCTCTTTACAATGAGGGGTTGTTCGGCTTCTGCTACCTAGAAATTAGTTCCAAATTTACAGTCTACTTTAATCATATATTTCTCAATAGAAAGTTATTCTCAAAAATAATCAAATTATTTATTAAATTTTATTGTATTTACTTATCTTTTATATATAGTCTCTTTGATTGTAAATAGTTCTGGCGGTAATGTTTGATCATATTCGTGTGCCAAGTGAAATATCCATTGTATACTCACACATGTTATTTCGATGGCATATCGTTTAAAATAAATATTTAGTTCAACACTTTTAAATGTACTTGAATTGCGTAAACAAGATCTTCATACGTAAGATAACATTCTGCTTATAAAATAAATAGTAAAGCTATCCCCTGTGCGATACGCAATAGCCGTGAACGGTGCATGGGTGATGTGGAGGTAGCGCTTCAACATTTTCTTGACCTAAGGTACGAAGTCAGGTGGGGTGGTCAGTCCCAAGCTCGACCGCCTTTACCTTCCCAAGGCGCCCAGGAATACCAAGGACATTCTGGTACTCAATCTGATAGGAGGCTGAGTGCACCTCAGAGCGCCAGGCATGGGAACACTGAGAAAAAGACTCCAGTACTTTTGAGAAATGATATTATTGAAAAATGTGCAAACTGTATTCAGATCATAACGGAACATGCAACGTAAAGAATAGATAATGCTCAAATAAACAATATGATTTAAAAGATACAAAATGCGAGTTTATATAATTAGTTCCAGGGGTAACATAGCTGACCAAATATTTATATAATGAAACGCACATCACGCAGGATGCGAGTGACGTCACAAAATACATTACACAGGAGAAACCAAAGTCGATTGAAACCTTTACGGAAAGTTCTGAATCTGCAGGAATGTGGATGTAGCGACACCAAGTGTTCACGGCAAAAAAAAAAAAAAAAATCTCTTGCTACTTGGATTCCAATCCATCTGATTTGGCTGCTAGACTGTTGCTCTCAGGTCACTTGTGCGATAGTTTAAAAGAAACAAATGAATATCAGCAGCCCACTGATTAGTTATCGCTGATCATGTGATTTGCCATGTAACAAGCTCCTCTAGTGTCTCTTACAGGAAACTAAACCAAAAAAACAAACGGCGTTTACTTCCAAAGAAAAGCCGCATTTTGCTTTGACGACCCCGACAACTATCATTTCTATGTGCTGTCCGACGAAAATATATAAAGAAATCATGCAACGTATGATTCGAATGATTTTCATGAAATTTGAGTTTTCTACGGGTACGAGAACGCGTCTTTACTTTGGGAAAATTCGTTCAAAAGTTTAAAATCAGGGGGGTAAATTCAGCTCGTTGCACATGCTCTGTTCAATATGTTTGTTGCTTATTATACAATATGGGGAGAAACTTACTATAGCAGCTAACGTACATGATAGTCGATGATATTAGAAGCTAATATGTCACATTATTCAGTTGATAGTGTATCCAACCTGGTATAAAGTTTAAAAATATGCTTTGCGCAGATTTATTAGAATCTTCGTATTCTTTACTGATGATAAATATCATATGTGAACACAGGATGCAGTGTTTTAATATGTG
This sequence comes from Lepisma saccharinum, assembly GCA_022664845.1. Classification (NCBI taxonomy): domain Eukaryota; kingdom Metazoa; phylum Arthropoda; class Insecta; order Zygentoma; family Lepismatidae; genus Lepisma; species Lepisma saccharinum. Next base: position 47,007 of record JAGDQP010001084.1, read on the forward strand.
GATAGTACATAAGGTGAAATATTAAAATAGTTTATTGTGATAATCTCACCTCGTCTCGTATCTACAGTTTTCAGCATTGCAATATGTGTTTCACATATTATGTTTATCATCACTGGAGAATATAGAATATCCAATAAACTGAAGTAGTGTTATTTTAAAAATAAAACTGTCAACTCTGCCAATAGGTTGGCAACACTAACTACTCAATGATATCACATTTTAGCTTTACAGGGTGCCAAAAAAGTCCCAATACCATTAAAGTCACAAATCTGATACTAGGTGACATAGAGAATTACGCTCTTTTGCAAATCGTGATGCAAATTTTTGTTCGTACGTTCAGTATATCTCAACGTGTGCTCATTTGCCTTCCGCCCATACACCCTCCAGTAAAGCAACACAAACAGTTTAGATAGCGTCTATTATCCTCTTGCGAATGGTAGGAACCACTTGCACAAAGGTTTTTGGTACACCTATTTCTTGATGTACCTCGAAGGGTAGAAATCTAACGGGCTGATATCAGGGTCGTCAGGTGATTGATCCGCCAAGGTCGATCCATCTCTCAGGGTTAATCAACAATATCCGGACCCTCATGGAACGAATGTGGGGGCGCACCATCATGTTGGAAAATCGTAGATGGTTGTACCTTCACCTGAGGGAGTACGTACTGTTCAAACATGTCACAGTAAACTACGCCAGTGACACTGTCCTACGCAATGAAAAATGGGCCAATAACCCTTTCGCGCATGAGGCCACATCACAAGTTTACCTTTGCGCTACGATTCGTGTATTTACGAGTGGCATGAGGATTTTCAGAACTACAAATCCTGAAAGTGTCCGTTAACATATTCATACAATTGCTAACATGTCTAATCAGAAAACAACAGAGTTTTAAAAGTACTCATTGTTAGGATGAATTGTTTGCAACATGGAACAAACGAAATCGAACTCAAAGGTTGGTCATTTTCCTGCAAAGCTTCAGTGATTTGCAGTTTGCATGCGTCAAGATGAAGTGACTTGCGGAGACCTTACGGATGGTTGTTCTTGGTACTTCAAATTCCCGGTACTTCAAATTCTTGGTACTTCAAATTCCCGAACTGCTCGACGTAGTGACTTTTGAGGACTGCATTGAAATGCAGCTTGCACATTGCCAACAGCCTGTTAGGACATATCTGGTCATCCTGTTTGGAGTATGTCGTGGACTGTAGTTGTCTCTTTCCAAGTTGTGTACCCACCACAGTATACTGCTTTTGGAGGTACAATCTCGTCATACTGTCAGTGAAATTGTCATTGCACGGTCAATTGGTGACTTGGACTCTGCATAGCACCACACACATTGAGCCTTCTGTGGGGTGGCTATTTTAATTCACTTCCAACCTGCAAAAGGAATGAAACACAAACTTTCAGAATGTCTCATACAAAAATCAATGAAAATAAACATAAGCTAAAATAACAATAACACAAAATGTTCAGAAATATGACATAACACTCTTCAGTGTCATAAGGTATACGATTCACAAGTTTTTGCAGTTATATTGAGACTTTTGGAACACCCGGTTGTATTTACTCTGTTAGCACAATCGATATCCAAAAACAAACTTTCTCTTTAGCCCATCTTTTGAGATTTATCCAGAAATATTATTTTTATTTACCATTGTATGAAGCCGATTTTGAGCTAGAAGTTGCGGCCCTTCCATCTCAAAATGGGATCGGGTTTTGTCTAATGATTAAATTGACCTTTTTCTCTTGTTCTGCCAATAGGAATACGCTTCCAAAGTATTTTACATCAATCTAGATACACCCTGTATAATCTGAAATGAATTCTATAACTTCTCAGACATGCAACTGTGTTAAAATAAGTCTCAGCAGTTTCCTGTACTCCCACTCCGCGACTAGCAATCGTTTTAGGATTGCAAATGTCAGAAAATGAATTTAAAAGTTAAGGGAGTCCCTGAGACATCGAACATTTAAATACGGTCTCGGTCTCCTTCTTTATCTGGCCAGACGATGAATCAATCAAGTCAGTAACAATGCAGTTCTTCTTAGAGAGAGAGAAAAAGAAGAAAGAGAGAGAGAGAGAGAGAGAGAGAGAGAGAGAGAAAGAAAGAAAGAGAGAGAGAGAAGAGAGAGAGACTGCGGTTCCGCAATGTACTTTTGAATTGACGTCACACCACGCAAAACACCCATGCCCTCTATGGCTTGACCTGCGTTCATAGCAAAAGCAGGAAGTGGCGCTTGTCACGTAACCTCTCGTACTGTTTTAACTGCACGAAATCACTGGAAAAAGCGAAAAAGGTCAACTGTACTTATTACTACAAGAGAAGAGAATTATTGAGAAATTGCAGCTGAAAATTCGTGATCGTAGACAATAGGGAATGAGATAAAAATCTTGATAAGACATTCATTTTGCTCCTGCTTTAGAAATAATTTACATGAGGAAAAAGAAACAGTACCCAAAATCTTGTTCTCTTGGAGATTACCAAACGTGTAGAGCACACCACATTCCAATTTAAGCCTACCTGCCATCCTATGAAAATATGAAGAGTTGCCTTTCTCAGTAAAGGTGTCTTGCGCCCCTGTATTTTTGTCGGGACGGATAAAAATCCCGTTTTTCTGTTACTGTTATTTTTCTGTTTTAAAACCTAGTTATCTCGAAGAACAAGTAATTCAAAATAATATTGTTATTTTGATACTATACTGAAATTATGATTTTCATCTGTGAAAATGTTATTGACTTTTGAATAAAAAATAATAATTAAAAAAGGATTTTTAAAAAAAACACGCTTTTAAGATGGACTAAAAAGTAAAAATTAATAGATTGAATTAATCTTATGAATCGGAAAATAAAAGCGTGGGTGCTCTGAGATATTATGACTTTATGATAAGGTAAGCAAGAATACCCACGCTTTTACTTTCCGATTCGTAAGATTAATTCAATTTATGTTTTACTTTTTAGATCTCAAAAAACTGTTTTTTTTAATCCTTTTTTTAATTAAATTTTTTATGTATAATAGATGAATATTAAACTCCCTACGAGATAGGCAACCCAAATTTCACAAAATAGTTGCGGCGTTGCGTGCATTTAAGGATAATTTCGAATTATTTTAATTAATTAATTACAGTTCACTGCATTATTTAGTCTTATATCTAATGATTAAATCATCGGAAGCATGTCATCGGAAGCATCGGTATTGTCATCGGAAGCAAGCAAGTTTACAAAATTTGAAAGAAATCGGATGATGGAAAGTGGGTTAAAAACCAATTACAAGATTTATGCCAGAGATGATTACAGAGCAAGTTAGTATAAAGCATGTAATAATAATGAAAAGATAAATTAATTATTGTAGGGATTGAAACGAAAAAAAATGCATACCCCATTAGCGATATGCAACCCAAACAACATAACTGTCTTGTTGGTTGCATAATCAGATAGGATATATTGGACAAGGGTAATCCACAATATTATATTCTTGGGTTACGCCATAAATATCTTTAGGGAGATATTGAAATGTCCTTAGGATAATGTAGGATCCTTTAATCTAGGTTATTTCAAAACGATTCCTAATATTTCAGAAATATCTCATTCTAAATGGGATATTCCTGGAATATCCTTATGCTACGTGGGTAATATTAAAATCTCAGAAAGTATAAATAACTTTATATATTTTCTTTTCGAAATCTGCATGTCTGATATTGTAGCAAAAATTGTAATGAGCATGAAGAATTGGATACCCTGGATTGGAATACAAATTTTCATTTTCTTTTTAAACTTCAGAACTTATTTTTTGCCTTAATGTTTTGTTAATTAATAAAAGAAAGGATTAAGGGAGGAAGAAGTTCTGGGCTATGTTTATATCAATTGATCAGTTAACCTGAAATCGGCATTGGAAACAGACGTACAACTACTATCACTATGCTCTTAACATCAATGGTATTCTCATTGAATTCGAAACGGACTACACTTTCAAGTATTACATATTTTCAGGTTACCTCCAGTTGTTTTGGTGGACAAAATCTACCTTGTTCTGAAAGGAAGTTCATAGGATAAATAAAGTCCCCTGCAAAAATTACTCATATGAACCTCCCATGAAAAGAAAATATTATAGAAGATTGATTGTTCACCTCACCTTTCGAAAATTGATTGTTGTGAGTTTTGACATACTTCATTTTGTGGAAAATATAGAGAAATGACTAATGTAAAAAAGTTAATGTGTATGAATATCAGACTATGAAACGCACAAAAGATTGGGTTAATGGAAATTCTTTATGTGGAAATAACATTTTCAAATTTAAGTTAAGTATTGAAAGATTGTGAACAACAAATAACAGAAACATCTGAATTGAAACGTTTTTTTTAAATTTATGATAATGAACCTATAAGCGACAATCAAATTGCAATAACATGTTGATAAACATGAATTAGGTATGTTTAATACATAGTATATGGTGAGAACGTTTCCCCAAAAGGATTCCGACAACTATACACTATTTATATTAAATCAGTGAGAGGTTATATCTTCCTGTTATATAAGCTCTTTTGTAACAAAAGACCCATGAAAGTTAATTTTACTTGTTTAAAAAAGATTCGAATTAATGTGCTATACATGAAACAATGAACTATGATTAACTGTTAAGGAAGTATGGTGAAAACAGTATGATTAATTTTTTCTGAACCCTTTGAAGTTACTTTTTGAATGTCGAAAAAGTAAGCATACCTTCTGCCTCTTCCTCTTCTATATCGGTATTTTCAGTTTTTTTTCACAATTTTAGGGCTTGACCGCAAAATAACTCTTCTCCCTAGAAAAATACAGTATATTAAAGAAGAGCCCACCTGACCATTTGATGAACTCAGACCGAAAAATATGTGTTTAAGGTTAAGATAGGGTTCCCATTCGTCCCGTTTTTCCCGGGATAGTTCCTTTTTGTGATCAAATGTCCCGGTGTCCCGATTTTCCCCCAAATGTCCCGCTTTTGAAGTGCCCTTCAATTTTAGAAGTCATTTCGATACAACGTATATCAAATCTAACTGATTCTTATAACTTAACAAAAACTTGGTGTCACATGGCACTTAACAAAACAGCTCATAAACAAAGATGGCGGACGGGCAAGCTCGCAATGTTTGTAATTCGGGACCCATCTATAACATCTCAATAGCAAGATGTTACTTTATCAACTTCCGGTTTCATTACGTACATAATACACTACAGCAGTTGTTAGAGTTTGAGGAATCCGCAATTGTTAGCGGTTGCTGTATAAACTGATCATTTTCCAGTCGTATTATGGCGAAGGGCAAGTGCAGGATAAATTATAATATTAGGAGAGAAATGAGAATGTCCCTTCATCAAAAGGAATAGATGAAAATGCACAATATCCTTTATGTAACTCTAAAATTTTCGTTTCACATTGTGGTCGGCTAGACGTTGTCATCCACTTGACATTTTTCTAAAAAGTAAATCATAAATAAAGAAAAAAAAACTTTATTTTGTATGAGCCATTCTAGTAACTCTTGACTTCGACCCATCACGATTAAATTGCGAAGTCACTGCTAGTTAAAATCCACAAAACCCTAAACTGTGGAGGGATTCGAACCCACAACCTTCGAGTCACTGGCCAAACGCCTCAGACCACACTGCTGCCTGGTCGGTACCTTATTTCAAGTGCAACGTATAATATGAAATAGATTTTTCCTAATTTTTAACACGTATCGTTTTATAACAAAATTAACCGATTTTTTAAAGTAAAAATTTGGAAATGTCCCGGTTTTTAAAGAAAACATTATGGGAACCCTAAGATAAGGCAAGTCTGAGTTAATACAATTTGCCCGTTATTACTATGTATTCTAATGTTTGTCGTTAACATGTGGGAATTGAAAGTATGGTATTGACTTTTAAGCCTTCAAGCAGCGAGGTGTTTGGCTGATACTAGTTATACACAAAGTACCTGACTGTCCAGTGTATTACGTATTTACTGTCCAAGACACGAATGAAAATACACACATAAGACATACACATATAGTACTTAGTTACAAGTAGTACGTTAATTACTACTACCAGTAGTATTGTATAAACTAGTAAGGGTCTATTAAAACATTTAATCGTAATTTTATATTTCAAAAAAAAAATCTGCATAAGTGGAGGAAGAGATCGGCATAGATATTTAGCCGGAATATTATTCTTTGTAGGACTTTGGAAATATAATAGTTTTTAAAAATGCGCGAGATTACCATATCACGAAAAATATATTTCTTCCTCACTGATTGACAGACAACCCAACAAGTCAATATAATTACTACGTTAAGTTCAAAGAAGGTTTCGTTCATGAATACAAACTTAACAGTACTTAATTTTTTTTCTCTCTCGAAAACGTAAAACTCATAATATATTTACATTATAAGTAGGCAAATCAACAAAAATGATATTTTAACCCCTGCTATTTGTTGATTCTTTTTCGCTAAAGAAGGTTATTTCTATTTGCGATGACATAGAATCATATTTATTTAATTTTCTGTACGGGGAGAGTTTGTCGAGAGCAGATTTTTGTTCAGAGGGATTTTGTCCGGGGAACTTTCTTCCAGTAAGGGTTTTATCGTCCTAGAGTCAAGTTTCAGTATAACTAGTCGAATCCCGTACTACAATCTGATGTCTCCCGATTACAATGCAGAAACGCTAATACTAGATCAATCTTTATACTATTTGTCCCGCATACAAACTAATACGAAGGTTATTTAGAGGTTTATTTGTAGGGGGAAATTTCCTGGTATCCTTGTGCTTTCCCTGATATTTACTCAGTTATACAGAAACTCAGTTATTTCCTCGTAGAAGCGGAAAACTTTTCTAAAATACATTTACTGCGTTAATGATGCAATAGCGATACTGAATATGTTTTGCATTTGGCGACAGTGCTGTAAACTTTATATTTAGTCTACCAAGTCCCGTCACCTTGTTTGAAAGTCGCTTCTTCCTAACTTTTCACACACCAAATTATTTCCTTCTACTCTCGTCAAATTATTATAAAGTTATTTATTAAGGCTATAATTCCCTTGGTTTGAGGAAGTAACAGTTGGAAGGATTCGCATCAGACAACCTACACACATACATACAAAGTACACACAGAGAGACAGGCACAAACACACTCCCCACCAGTCTCGGCACTTACACGTGCAGATAAACATTCATATATACAGCAGCTAAAGTTTGAGGAGAGAGAGGGAAGAAGGAAAAAAGGAATACATAAGTTTCTTTTTGTTTGAGATGCTGTAAAGATCACGACGACTTGATTGAGAAACCATACGCACATGCTCCTCACTCCTCTCTCTCTCTCTGAGAACGCCGTTTCGAGAGGATTGAGTAACATACGACCAAGTCTTCGGGGTGTATCGCGCAATAGAGAAGAGAGCGAAGCAATATTCACAGCATCTCAAAAAAAGTCAAAACTAAACGGCAATCACAAAGCGAGATGATAGCAGAAACAGGAGTGCTTTCTCTTTCGTGTTAATTTATTGCAAAATGCGTGTTAAAATAATGCGCAAGATCATATATGTGGTAAACTTAGAGAACATAACAGAGCAATTTCCAATTGATATTACTCAATTTTATTTTGGAAATTCTACTTCCTACATTGTAAGGATTTTCCCTTGTAAGCTAATGTGATTCTTGTTCGTTATAATGTGCTTCTTTTGACCTATCTTGTTCACGACCCGTTTACTTTTACGTTGTCGCAATCGATATTGTTAACAAATATAGGAATGACCTGTTGTACAGAAATTGACTTTCGTAATAATCATCCCTCCTGATTAAATTGAAAAAAAAAAGAAGGAAGAAGTGGTTATTTTTAACACACTAGTGTAAAGTGGGAAGTACAAGATCATTGTCTGAAGTGCGATCTTGATTCTTGGGTAACATTCCCTTTTAAACTGACAAGTACAGAATACCCCTATCCCAGTACTGCTTTGTGTCATATACTTCCTCTAAAACCACTTTAGTGGTACTACTATATATATCTTAGGTCACGGATGTCTTAGCAGTTACAAACGAATTTGATGACATGCTGGTATATCAAACCGTTTCGTTAATTTTATAGCTAAACGCATACCGTCACTAGAACTGGAAAATGTGGTATGTATATTCTTACAGATTATATTATGACTATTCGTATGCCTAGCGAAAATCTTTAGAAATATGTACCATCTGTGTTTTTTCACCCTGAATACCATGAGATTTATCCAAAGCTTTTGATCCAGAGAACCACAAGTTACTTTTACATAAGCTCACTTTCAGATTTTCTTTGATGAATTCCTTTCAGCTTCTAAAATCTTATTTGATATAATTACTCACTTACTTACTATATGGCTTACGGAACTCACAAGTTCATAGTCGCAGTAACAAACGTTCTCCATAGAATTCTATCATGATCAAGATCAAGCCAGTTTTCATCACAACTACTTCTCGAATTTTTTTTCTAATATTATCCTCTCAACGGTCTTCCCAACGGTCTCTTTCCCTCCGGCTTACTAACTACGATGGAATATAATCGTTTCCTCCCCATCCGGGCTACATGGTCTGCCTTCCTTAGTCGTCACGATTTCATTATTTTTACATCGGGTGAGTCGAAAAGTCCGTGAAGTTCTTATGCAGTCTCCTCCATTCCCCTGTCATCTCTTTACAGAGAACAAAATACTTCATCATATCTGGTGTCGCCGATAGGTGAGTGGTACCGCTTGCTGCTTTGTTATCAAGGGATTACAGGTTCGATACCAGGTGGAGAAACAATTGATTATAAGCCTAGTTTGAACTGTAGATCCGGTCCTCTGGCCCGATGTAAGACAATGGTAAATCATGATCGGTTCATCTTGTCCAGTGACCTTGGGATCATAAACCCGCATCGGAACAGAACAGCTAAAATCATCATTATCATCATAATAATCTGAAAGTAACGTCCAAGTGACTACAACATACTACTAAAAAATGGTTGAATAACAAAACAGAAATTCCACTCAAACAAGGGTATCAACATTGGCCAGGAGTATGGCATAATAACAACTGAAATCAGAATTAATAAACTTAATTTTCTCAACAGAAAAGGAACAATGCACTCACGAGACATCAAATAAAGTTACCAGGTTTACTAACTTACACTTACACTCAGGAAATACTTTGTTAATACATGAGAATTCTACTTACATATATTTATGAGAAAAGACGTTATAACAAAGACCATGCGTTGACCTTGAACTCTAATGTAACACCATAATAGAAAAAGGTTACTAATTATAAGTTAAAGAAACAATTAGCTATTCCAAAGAGCTATTTCACGTCTTTACAAGAAACAATTTAACATGATTCATATGAGCTTGCCCATGTGTATGTGAGTAGTCATCAATTTCAACCTGCAACAACATTGCATCTTGATAGGTTTTGATATCTCTAAATAGTTTAATTAATATTATCAGCAAAGATTAAAATGTTGGAGTAATGTAAAAAGATCGGAAGATGATTGATCAATAATAGAAATAACAAAGGGCCTAATCGGGGTCCCTGAGGAACACCTAAGGGCGAATCAAAACTATTCGTGTAAGATATATGTAATACACGGTTTTTCATTCATGACTCGATAAGCGAGAGGGATTTAACCTTAAACTTAGGCATTTAAACTTCCTTAATAGTACACCACGATTGACCCTGTCAAAAGCTTTGACGAAGTCAATGTATGTAGCATCCAATATTGTATATGATTTTTTAAAGAAGAAATAATATCCTTTTCAAGAATTATGGGGTTTGAGATTACAGATCTCTCTGGCATAAAACCGTGCTGTTGAAGAGAACTAATGGGTGCAACATGGAATAAGATCCTCTTATAAATAACAGTCTCAAAGACCTTTGAGCAAGCCAACAAAATTGAAATATGGCTATGATCTTCAATTGGCGAGGCGTTCCTAAATTTTGGAATTGGTGTTATTTTTGCTACTTTCCAGACTTCTGGGAAAGTTCCGCTACTTATGGATAGGCCACGAGGTGCATCAATAACTTCTCACAACCCTTGATCAGGAAGGCCGGAATGTGATCCAATCCTTTTGGCTTCGGTTATTGTAAAGCTTTGATAGCTTTAAGGACTTCACCAGCGTTAACTTTACCTAAATGAAACGCATCCAAAGGATAAAACTTGTTCTCTTCAATATGCCTATCGATATCAACATTATTCGTATTAACATACATTGAGTGAATCCTTTAACTTGTAATTTGCCTTTGATTTGAATCATTATACATGTATGGGAAAGTATGTATGGTATTAATATTTACTCTTGAACATACGAAATGGAGACCCTTTACGAAAATAAAAGTGTTTAAAAGAATACCCACTTGTCTATTGGCGACCAGTACTGAAATAAAAAGTCATTTCTGTTTCCTGAAATGAGAAAAAACGTGTGGTTCTCGTCTTGCAGAGATACTTAAAGAGGACTTTTTTTAAAAAAAAAGGTGGTACCCTGTTCAAAACGGAGAGTATGGTAGCCCTAACTTTTACTTGCTTCACAAAAACTCAAACAAACATGCACCTGCTAGTCAAAAATAGTCCCTGTAGAAAATAACCATCATTACGCTACTTGTTCTTGGCGCAAAAGCCATTGGAAGAGACTACCTGTCTATTTCTAGCCGTCAAAAGGAGGATTTTGTCTGTTTCTCCAATGTGAGACAGGAGGGCAGTGGAACAGGATTTCGTCTGTTACATTACGTGGCGGACTGATGGCCAGTGGGGCAAGGTGGAAACCACATTCAGCTTTATGTACTGTAGAAAGGAAGAAGTGAGCAGGGCAATGCGCGTTCATTCCTATCTCATCGTGACCTTGCGGGAAATAACTTACACGCTCTTTTCTTCCTCTCTCTCTCTCTCACTCACTCACAAATTCGTTCACTGTTTTCCCTCCCTTCTTTTAAATTGGATATTCTTTCATTATTACCTTTTCCCCTGCCCTATCTTCATGAGAGAACACGCATTTCCGGTTTCACCACAACCTTCCTTTTTTTTTTTTTAGTTCGTTTAAAGAACGTTTATTGGGTTTTTAGCTGATTCATTGTTTCTTTGAACATTGTAAGTGAGCCCAGAATATTTCTTTATATTTTTATTACACAGTGGAAGTTCATAACGGCCCACACAGGCGCAGATATTCCCAGGCCGGGATATGCTATGAATATCCGCCTGGCAATATAGGATATCCATATTCCATAGAATAGCCAAAGGGCAAAGATAGTTGAGAATATCCACATAAGAGTCTAGGACATCCCTGGTATATACGCGTAGAATATTCTACGAATATTTTAATGTTCGCGGTGAGCGCATAATGGGGCTGCCAACGTTTTAGAGTCAAAAACCGGACTAACAGTGCGTACGATTGTTGATCTATTCGAATATTTTTAGAATATTCCTTTACTTTCTAAATACAATTTCTTTTTAAAATATTTTCAGAAGTATTTCTTAACTATTTTCTTGTATGATTGAGAATCTTGTACATTTACATCCACTTTGGAAATCTAAATTTGATATTCGTTGAATATTTTGTGTACTACATAACAGATATAATCATAGAGGAGAAACATAAGGGAGAAACCATCGTCAGCGATTCGCGTTACAAATAATAATAATTCTCAATCAATGGGACAGAATTAAAAATATACTGTCTCCAAATGTTAGTGTCCAATAAATGTTTTAAGATTTAGAGTAACAGTAGACCCTCTGTGAAAAAAAATCTGTCAAAATTCTAATGACTATGTTAAGTGATATCCTAAGAGAATGATTTATTGGGTTGCGGTGGCTAAGTGGTATAGCGCTCACCTCTGGTGCTAAGGGTCATAGGTTTTCTCCATGTGCGTGGGTTTTCTCGGGGTTAACTCGTTTCCTGCCACTTTGGGGGAAATTCAGATCTTTTTGTAAAGCCCACACAATTTTGACTATTTTACGAAAAAATGAGGAAGACTTTTGGAAAGAATGAGGAAGTAGCAATCAGGGTCTCTACACACTAAATTCGGAAGAACTGAATTCTGCTCGAATTGAGCGGAAGACTTCATCGTATAATACTAGAAAGAAGGATTATTCCCTTGAAGAGAATTTTCAACGGAGAAAAGATGAGAAAATTCCACTCGAAAAAATATGTGATCTCATGGTAGCTCTTTTTGATGGGGATGTAACCTTTTAGATGAATTTTCAATCGGAGATCATCGGAATGAAAAAACGAAATAAATACTTGACCTCGGCTGGAATTGTACCCGGTTTTCGTGGCCAGCAACCCAACGCTTTATGTCCTAGGATAGCCAGGCAGTGGTGATCTGAGCCCTTCGAAAGAACTGTATCGTCGCGTCAGGTACTTAAGAACTACGTTCAAAGATGATTATTGTATTTATCTTCCTCCTCATAGGTAACTAACTTGATTTAGTACCCATGATGCACTGTGAACCATTATAAAAGAATGAGAAATCGTTCTCCCAATTTTGAAGAATAAATTACATCCGTAAAGTATCGTAATCCCATCTCAAAAGATTACATTTTATATTCAAGGCGACAGTGTTTTATTAAAAGAAAAAACACTCTTTTCGATTGAAATTCAATATTTTCTTTTACGAAAAAAAATTTCATCCAAAAAAAGTGAATTTTTTCTCTCTTCTGATTTAGAATGTAATTTAAATACTATCAGACGAATTTAAAATACGTCTGATGAGAGAGAAGGAAAACCATAAGAAACTTCTACCAGGGCAATTAGCATTAATAGGATTTGAACCCCCTTAACTCCTGTGTCGTCGCCTTTCCAATGCTGATCTTATCTTACAAAGCAACTCTCTACATTCTCCGTTTCCAAAATTTAATTATAACGAGCTGATGTTTATAAATGTAGTTTGTTGTTTGAACAGGTAGCAAGAGGTCTCTTGACCTAGCGTCTGATGTTTTATAGCAAAGTACCGGGTTGGAACTTTTGTCCAAGCAGTTCGTTGGCACTTATGTCCACTCACCGTGACAGCACCGTGGAGAAATCATCGACGGTTACACCCGAACAAACTAAAGACTTCACTTCATATAACACAGGTATGAGAATTTGGTAGAGTGTTTCGACTTATAATGTTTCAGCTTATTTGATACTGTCTTAAATATTGAATTTCTAGTTCTAAAATCAAATAAATTGTATTAATATTTTAGATTAAAACGATTTAAAAATGAAAATGTTTTTTGCGATATTTTCCACATTAAAAAAAAATATGGGCAAAATAGGAAATTGAGTCAGGCTTTGCCATCCTCCCTCTCCCCACTCCATTCCTCAGAAAAGAAATTCTGACTACGCTACTCCCAAATGTTTCTGTAGATATGCTCAGACATTGTTTCAAGTTAAAGCAATTCTAGAAAGAAAGTTTCACACAGAATTTCTCTGATGCAAAGGAAAGCGGATCCGGAACTAGTGTTTTCAAACTGCTCAACAAATAACCAAATTCTCGTATATACCCTTGACTAATCGACCTGGTTATGAGTATATCCGTTTTCCGTTTCGTTTGCTATTTTTTGCCATTCAACAATTTTGCCTACAAGCTTCCATTTTTCTCTGCTTGTAATTCTAAATGATACAAAGTTCTTTTAGGAAATAATTTCCAACTAAACAGAAAATAAATGTAAGCATATGGGTCATTCGTGAATAATAATAATAAAAAAAATCAAAGAAAGATTTTTCTGCTATTACTGAAAAAAATCCGTAAGAGCATGTCACCGACCTGGATGCTCGTACGTGATTTCTCATTTTCTCGTCCTCAATGTCATGCGCTCCTGTTGCAACGGCATGCGAATTGTGAAAGCAAGGGACAATGCCTCCTCCACTTAGGCGCGAGAGGATGCTCCACCCGGAAGTACAAATGAGAAAGGTACACACACACACACACACACGTTGTAACGGACCAATTCACACTAGATCCTAAGCCGGATACACACTGATTCCCATTTCTCTTTCTTCTTCTTTTTTTTATTATTATCATTTTGTAGTATAACAGAAAGAAAGAATTACATTTCAGGTACTAAAACTGTTCAATATCCATTGTTCGTAACTGTTTATGGTGTTCTAATTTCTATTACGAGTTTTCTTTGCTTTGTGGTAGTGGTAAATACACCATTACGGTGACAATGAAACTGTTAACAGAAAAATAAAGGATGAAAAAAAAAAAGAATAACAAAAGGTTACGATTGTCAAATGAATAACGGTGTCTTGCTTAGTATATTTTTATGATTATTATAGTTCAGGATATTTACATATAAACAGGGATTTTATGAGAAAACTTATCAAAGGTCATTGAAGAAAAGAAGTGAGAATATTTTGTAAACAAACAAAAAAAATGATATCCTATGTTAACGATCAGGAGATTATTCACACGCTGTATTTGCTAGGTTACTATTGTCTTTATTAAGAACGTTGTGTAAAGTGAATAGGCATCTTCGGATATGGTTGTTCAAATTATTAACACACAATGATATCCGATCTTATACGATAGAGGTATATTCTACCGTGTTACGAAGTCTCAACGGGAACCTCCTGAGAAATCCCTGATTTCATTTATAGTTTACAAGGGCCGTTATCAGAACATAACTAGTAAATCAACTTATAGTGGAAAGTCTGTGGTCGTAACTAATGAAAATACAGGTACATACATTTTAATGTAGTTTTTATCTTGCCTCGGGCCGCACAAAATTACATGACATCTTGCCTCCCCGGACAGCTGTTGGCCATGCCTGCTGTAAAGGATAGTTTATCCCTTTAGTATATTCTCAAATTATTCTAGGAATGTTCCAGAGATTCTAACCTAGAATTATCTTTTCATATCCTCATTTAGAAATATATTCGACGAATTTGGTCTTAAATATTTCTGGGACAATGAAAATAGAATATTTTTAAAATATACTGTACTATTCGGGGTGATATGTAACAGAGACATATAATGTAAGCGAATGGTCTGCAGAGTCCGGGTCACTCTCTCACGAAATTCCGATTTTTGTGCAAAATTTGAATAATTTTAGGCGTAATTACCATGTTGTGTAAATTCATCTTATGCCCATTTCCATTCTGAAGTTCCTTCCCGTAAAAGCAATTCTCGATACACGCCTGATCTGCACATTTTTGTTTTGTTTGCAACAACGATATATGGATAGTTGAGCAAAGGCATATCCGAAATATAAGATTAATCGAACAAATTTATCATTCTATAAACATTTTTCAACCAGTTTACTTGAAAAGACAGGCAAATTTCCACAGAAATCTCCATGCAAATTTCCAGCAATATTACTGAAGAAAATCAGAAAACTTCTAGGAACAAATAATTCTCATAAATTTATCGAGTATGAGATCCACAATATCGATATTATTCAGATTCTCATTCTTATTATTGATATTATTTTTAGCCAAAATTGTTCTCGATTCTGTATTCAGTCAAATGTTCTACTGCACTGTGTTGAAAGACGAAAGCATTGAGAATAATTCTGACTAAGTAATAGCACATATAGAGAAGTAGCCTATGCATACGTAAGTACGCATTTCTTTCTGGCTTTGAAAAGGTATCTTTATCGGTAGATGTATCTGACGTCAATAGCTTACATTCCTAAACATTATGATAAATTGAAGCTTATGATTGGTTTGTGCTGCCATACAGGAAATGATAAACCAATCATAGAATTTCAGTTTGTCAGAATATTTAAGAAAATAAGCTTTTAAGATAAGAGACATCTACCGTCGAGGGAAGGAAGTTTTCCGAAGTCAGAAGGAAATGCATGTACACATTTAAGAATGGAGGTTACTTCTCTACATACAGCACAGTTTTCTGTGGTAATATTCTAAATAATGATAATAATTTGAATCTAAATAAGATATAGTAATTTATAAGATCTAAAAAGAAGTAAATAAGAAAAACTCAGTAAATGGATACCAAAATTACTCAGTAAATATATAATGTAATGACAGAGTAATGGGTAATTTATGAACATCTATGCATATCAATAAAATTTTCTAAGTATCTCAAGATGATCGATTAATCGTTCATTCGATAATTATTTACACATGTCCCCCGATTATTGTAAAGTTCAACAAAGAGAGGTTTTACTTCGTCTTGCTTCACCACAGCTAGAGAATTATTAGATCCCCTGTTAGCCAGCTTTATATGTTCTGTTCCTTGCAGGTATGAACAGGACAGAAGGGTGGGGGGGGGGGGGAATTCTCTTAACAGGAGAAAAGGCTGATAGCTATAGAATCCTACAACTATAGTTAATTAGAGGCAAGGTAACCTATCGAACTATGGATTTTATCACGATCTCAAAATCTAATGAGTGAAACACACACACTTTTCTCTAGTATAAAATCACTGCATTTTAACTTAGTTAACACACAAAAGATCAAATAAAAATTGCAACGGCATGCAAAGCTAGACACATACAATATCAATCAATAATTCAATTCCTTACTTTTAAAATTATTTTGGCCAAACATTTTCTTTTGCTACATTATGGCTAGGAGGTTTTTTTTCTTGCTTGTTTGTTTTGTTCATTATACTGTCATAAGCTAATATTTTTGCTGTCCTCTGGGAAGCATAAAAACAGCTCGTGCAAACAATATAAAGCATTAGAAAACAAACATTTGACATACACACACATTTCCACGTATAAATAAATATGCATATTTTCATGCATACATTTAAAATACATTCCATAATGGTTTACGATTATCAAAACGTACCAGAAATGTTTTTAAATTAAAAAAAGTTTATTTTGTTGAAGTAATGAAACGCTTAATAGTTCATTTATTTTCTGACATTGTACGCACGGCTTTAATGTTTTTGCCATCTATCTATGAGCGTTTATCCGTAGCCTTTCGTAATTAATTTCTTGCGTTGTTTAGACACTCCTTCAAATTGACACACGAACACACAAATTGCACACGAACAAACACAAATAAACATAAATAAATTAGCTCCGTGATTGTGTTTATCCTATAATATTATTTGTGATCCGCATAACTGATAGATTCTTTGTGATACCAATGATAGCAATGGCTTCGTAATTTATTAAACTATCCAATGCAGATCGTGAAAGCTATTCAACTCGATGAAATCTGATAACATCCAGTGTCCTTGCAAATGTTGTTGTTCTTCATTCAGAAACCATGATAGTTTGGCGGTATTCTAATATATTCAGAGGCGCCTGTCGCGTGATACCTGAATATTTATATCAAAACCTTCGTCGCGTGGACACCAAATTATATGAACGTACGAACTGTTATTGGCTTCTGAGTTCGACTTTGTAATTCCTTTGACATATTTGACTCAGGCCGCTATTGATTTCTGGTGACTCCAATTGAACACATTCAACTATTGTCACGTCTAATAAAGGAAAGTATGTATGTAACTTCTCGGAGCGGTCCCGGATTCGATTCCCGGTGGGGGCTCAAAAATATCGGTGTTGACATTTGAGGAGGAGGACATTTAGCGTCATCGTGAGGACATTTGGGAAGCTACTTGAATAAAGGAAGTAGAGGACTGAGGTAGTGAAAGTCAGATACACGGCTACGAAGGGGCGTTACGCTGACCCCGTAACTTGAACTTAATACAGCTGTGTGACAGGTCAGGGCAATTATGGGCTGTCGCGCCACCACCCAGTTTAGTTTTTTTTAGGTTTTATGTAACTTTTCGAATAAAATGCTTATCGTTTACATAATTAAGTACAAACATTATCGCAAAAATATATGTGACGCTATACATGTAAATTACAAACATTTATTTTTCATAGCAAACATTGTTCGCAACTGCTTTTGAAAGTCTTCGAAAGGCTCTGAGAACAAAGAAACCATGGTTTCAGCTTTTGATGCGGTAAGATAGAAAATGAGTCTTGCTACGGCTGCAAAAGCGTTTTATCGTTCCCTGATACACGTTGCTGGACAAAAGAAGAAAAAGATAAACAAGAATTTGGGGAGAAGTCAAACTTCGGATCCCATCAAGAGGGAACCGAGCTTAGCAGAGTTTCTTTGGAGTTTGGACATTTGGACTTTCTAATAGATCTTAAACTTCTGGAATTAACCCAGTAATAAAATCTCTGAGAGTGCATATGCTTTTTTAGGTTTTCATTATGAAACTCTGCGTAAACCATCAACATCACAGCGTATTTTGAATCGATTCTAATTTATTTCTTCCAACCTTTGTTTGACTTTTGTTCTTATTATAGGTAACGAGAAAAGCTAGCGATGCGATAAAATTCATTCTTCAGTTTATTCCCTTTAAAATCATTTAGTTTTAAGATAACCTGTCAGATGTCATTTCCACACGCAATGCCAATCCATCGTAAAGTGCTACTGAGTACATAGTGATAATTGTCAAATGTTTACCTGCGTTTTTATTTGATCTCGGTAGTGCCTCAGTAGAGTGTTGGAATTTCCCATTTGGTGGGGCAAACCCGATATTTCGCACTAGTTTCATGTAAACATCATCACTTACCAGTTACCAGAGTGCAGAGTGAAACATATTAAATGAAAGAAGAGACAACAGGCTTTATGGAGACGTGCAGAAATCTCATGGTTCCTAAACAACGTAAATGGTGTCGGGAATACTACAAATGACCATATATAGCAGAAAGAGTAAAACAGGTGTCATATAACAATGGTAAAATTATTCTCACGAAGTATGCAAATGGTTCTTGTGGACCGATAAGCAAAATCTTAACCAAAGAAAATAAATGATTAAAAGTTTTTATGGAAATTTTAATGTAAGAACAGAACTCTAACAATACAAATTAGAGTCTATATTTCCGTGGACTCTATTGGCTTAGCATTCGGGAGATCGTGGGTTCATATGCAACGACCTACCATTCTGACTGAGGTTTTTCCAGGTTTTTTCCTCAGTTACACCAGAAGAATCCTCGGATGGTACCTTCAATTTAGACCCTGGCCAGCACCCTACGGCATCCTTTTCCCTCCTGTATCCTGTAGCCTTAGATACCTGAAAACCATAAATAAAATTCAGATTCTACAAACACAAATAAATAAAGAAATAAATAAAATAGTATAAATTGGTGAAAGGATACCAATAGCGGATAATAAAGACAATAAATGAAAACGATTAGGATATTGCCTGCCCAGAAATATTATACATTAACGACTGTAAATAATAATACACTTAGTTTGCACTATTTTGTATCTTTTCTGAAATTCTCTTCCTTTTATAATCAATATGTACAAGAGGATTGAGGAGCTTATTATGTCCTTCAGAAGCTGAATTTTGAACGCTTGTTGTTAAATTTGTTTCACAATTATATTCTTAAAACGTACTTGTGCACATTTTTGTTCACAACATGTCCTGAAAGCCACACACTGACTCCTAGATCACAATGGTTCGCGGTGTCCTCAAATCTTGCATCGTTAATTTAACTTATTTCCCGACGTCATACAACGATGAAATTTTGCACAACGACATAAGCCGGGTGACAATACAATATTCCATCGTTACTCTTATATATTTCTATATTTTAAAAGCATTTTTTTTTTAATTTCAACTTCTTTATACTAAAATAATTACTAACCTGCAACGATGTTGCGTTTGACAGGTTGCAGAACACTTTAGGATTTGCGTCACAAAATATTAACTTGAGAAAATGTATCCGTACACAGAAATAACTCATTCTTAAACAATTCGTACTAAAAAGTAAAAAATAAATTTGTTTATGCATGACATAAAAGAAAAGCATGGGGCGCACTAATTGAAGAATTTATAAAGTGACTGTACATATGAAAGCGTACCCCATGCTTTTTTTTAAAGTCATGCATAAACAAAATTATTTTTTTTACTTTTTAGTACGAATTGTTTAAGTAAAGTATGTCTTTAAAAAGCTTTTTATTGTGTTTTTGGCATAGAACTTCTTCAATATATATACCAGGAAAAGTGGCGAATCCATCGTGCTGATCGTAGCTGAAGTTGGTCAAGTAATAGGCTATTCTCACCCCTGCTTAGGTTGCCTAAACTCTTTATTGATACGCTAAAACTTGTGTGAAAAAGCATACAAAAATTGTACACTCAGATTCAAAGAAAATAATCTGACAGTTTATAAGTTGGACAAGTCGCATAATATGTCAATAACCAGCCACAATTTGATATAAATGTAACACAGACACTCCATATGATGTGATGGCTACTTGTAATAACTATAGTGTTGCCAGACCATGACACTTTTGAACTTCTAAAAATTGTCTACCAGACATTTCTATGAAATGTTAATATAAACTTCCAAACTATGTGAAAACACTTATTGGGACATTATTTTCAAGTTTCTGTTAAAATTTCTTTTGGTATTCATTATTGAAGCATGAAACAAAATTTTAGTTTATGGAAGATCTTTTCTGTTTATTTACTCTCCCAAATTTAAATAATCGACGTAAAACGAAGAAGACGGGAAAATCTGTTTGGATTCGACATTAACAAATTATACTGTCAGTGCGTTTTGTTTTTAGCATCTTATGAGGCCAAATACTGACATTACATGGACCATTTTCTTTCAATATACCACTTCGAGAGAGAGAGAGAGAGAAACATTGATATTGAAAAAAATTAAGGGGCACACAGAGAGAGAGAGAGAGCTAACCAGCACAGAAACCCAAAAAAGATTACTGTTTCCTTCCAATCATTTGACATTAAATTGCAGACAAATGTCAGATAAATGTCAACATCACAGTTTGAGTCCCTGTGTGGGTTAGCACTTATCTGAAACCCTTGAATTGTGGATCTATTTTTCGCTTTCTTTCTTTGTAAATTTACAAAGAAATAATAATAATAAATTCTTCTCCAACTCCTCTAGTTTTATAACTTTTTTTTCACAACTGCCTTCATTCTTTTCCATTTTTATGAATCCAGGAAACGTTGGTTGGTTTTGGTGGATTGTTGTGTTGATGAAAGAAAGTTAGCCAGCAATTATATTGAAGAGAAGGAAGGTCGACGACCTATATCCATCCCTTCTTCTTTCACTCTTCGTCACACGTTGAGCAATACAAAGTATTCCAACTTTCCATTGTATGTCAACACCAACACGTTGCATGTGCAATAGGAGCACTCACTCACTCACAAGGAGCTCGCTTTAATCGTATGTTTCTCCTCTCTCCCCCTCTACCGCTTTCCATACCTCCACTACGGACGGTCGCTTGCTCAGAATCTTAGAAAGCGTAGAGAAACGTGGTGGTTATCTGTTTAACAATATTTGGTTTACATTATCATTCATTATCTTCCCATTTGGTTCTTGTTTCCATTATCTAAAACGAAGATCTGAAGATTCAATCAAATAATACTAACTACCTGAGATGATCCGAGTATTTCAATATTTGAAATTGAGTATCAAAGTTTTGAATATCAATATTTAACGATATATCGAAATATAGAACCTAAATATCGATTTAAATAATCGTATTGAAACATTGAACTAAAATATTGTATCGAAATGTCGAACTGAAATATTGTATCAAAATATCGAATTGAAATATCAAAATATCGATATATCGAATATTAACAAATTTTAATATCGAAGTTGCGATATTTTTAAAATATCGAATTCGATTCGATATATCGAAAATGGAAACACCTTTATTTTGTACTACTGCAAAACCAAATTCCACTTTAGGTGAATCGGCTTTGTGGCCATATTTTGGGGTGTAACTAATTCAAATTTCAGGTGAATTTAATGCTTCTCTTCATCGTCTTGTAATGAAGGAGTCTCAGGTTCGACTCCTGGTAAGGATATATAGAATATATCGGCCGTGAGTGTACTTTAAATTGTAGGTCCTGTCTTTAGAACGCATTATCGATCTAATAGAAGGCAATGGTGTATTTGTAGCGGTTCATCTTATTCTGAGACCTGCGAGCTTCCTTCCGGATAATTAAATCAAACCGCATTTGAAATTTTGAATTAACTTCAGTAAGTCACCAACAGACATTTTACACATGTAATAGTGATACTAATCGATTTTTAAATTTAACTTACATTTATCGGCCAAACAGAGAATTATGATCTAAGCTTGTTACTAGTCTGAGGGATGACGTCCCTCGGGTAGCCTTCTCCCGCAGAAAGGGATAGGGAAATGAACACAGAACCTTTGTCTAGATGCTATCCTGGTATTTACCTGGTGAAACTGAAGATAATTCTGGAAAATGTTTGTCAGTGTGACCTACAGTAAAAGTTTAAAAGGCGTTTTAATAACCTGTGTCCTGTTGCATGTAGTGCACATGGGTATAAAATGAACTTACTCTATTACTTTAAAAAGGAAAGCTAGCAACTGTGAAACCTAACAAGCACTTGTTTAAATAACAGAAATAAATAAATCTTATTTGCATATAAATATCTCATCAGATGAAGGTTGTAGAAACAAATCAAAATTTTATTTCCGTCAAGTTTTCTAGATTTTTCTGAACATGAATTGAATTGAATTGAAGTTTATTGAACACAAGTGACAAAATATCTCGAATTACAGTATAATTTTATCAAAAGCTTCAATATAAGTTATTGAAACAATAAAAATAAAAAAACACAGACACAAAGAAAATGAGAAAATACTAAATTGCTACAAGAATGAACTATACTAATTAAAACAGAAATGTTTCAGAATTACGTTTATGAGGCTAAACTTTTACAAACATACATTTATGTTTTTGATTACCTTGCTAACATGATAATAGAAAGCATTCATTCTCCATATAGAATACTTTCTGATTATATTGGTTTCTGCTTTTTTACAATAGAGGACACTTCTATTTTCCATTCGTATCATCTATGAAAACCCATTATAGCACAGCAGGGATTCCGCCAAAATTTTCAGTTTGGTGTGGTGTAATATTGATAGGCACGAATGAGTTCGAGTCGAGTAAACTCGACTCGGCAAGTATTGTCCAACTCGACTTGAAACTCGACTCAAAATTCACTCGAGTTTCGAGTCGAGTCGAGCTAAAACGAGCCAAATCCTACAGTATATAATGTCTCTATGCTGTCTTCTTGGGGTGGCCAAAATTTCCGGACAAATGCAGATGACAAATTATCCGGTATCCATTTAACCATCTGGATTTTATCCGTCATCCGAATATTACCCGTTATCCGGATATTAGCCGACATCCGAAAATTATTCGCTACGTCCTGATATTACATGACATCCCTAAATATATAGTCCAGTCATGAGGTACTTTTTGGGTGAAAACGGTTGAGGAGTTTTGAAATTTGGCACGATTATACACTTAAGAGCCCTAACTATAATGCTAAATTTGTAACCTTGGGTTGGGGGACAGCCGCTCGCGCCGCCATCTTGAAAAATGGTGGCTGAAAGGCAGATTTTAGCATAGAACTCAATTCCTGTAGGTTTTAGAGAACATTATTTTAATTGATAATTTGAGAGGATTCGCAATGTAAATTTCCTACAAAGTAACATATAAAAATTTTGAAAATGTCGCCATTTTCAATCAAAAATTGCGGAAAAACATCTAGATATGTAAAGTAGGCCAAACCACTGAAGTTAGACAAACGAAATTTGATATGATGAAGTATCATCAAGAGTAGATTACATAAAAATTACAAAATTTGGAGACAATCGTCATCTTCAATCCAATATGGCGGACAAATCATATAATTATATAGAAAAAGAACAGTAGAACACCCAGGCCGAACCGCTGGAGCTAGATAAACGAAATTTGGCATAAATGTGTACCATCAAGAGTAGGTTGCGAGAAAATTACGATTGTTTTTTAAAAAAAGAACATCGCCATCTTGAAAACAATATGGCCAACAAACGTATATATGTCGAAATAAGCCCAGGCCGAACCGCTGGAGCCAGAGAAACAAAACTTGGCATGAAAGTTTGTCATCAAGTGTAGTTTACCATAAAATTTTGAAATTTGAAAAGACTCGCCATATTGGATCCAGTATGGCCGAGAAACATACATATCTAAGATATGCACATATATTGGATTCAAGATGGCGCCTTCGTAATCTACTCTTGATGGTACACATTATGCCAAATTTCGTTTCTCTAGCTCCAGCGATTCGTCCTGGGTGTTCTTATATATATAATTTGTCCGCCATATTGAATATTACGATTTTCTCCAAATTTTGTAATTTTACAGTAATCTACTCTTGATGATACATCAGCATATCAAATTTCGTTTGTCTAGCTTCAGTGGTTTCGACTGAGCATACTTTACAAACTTATTACCAAAATTTCATGAATGCCGGAATCTTTCCATTTTTGGGTCTATTTTTGGCTTATTTTACCTATACTAAATGTTTCCATCCCTAGGTCTAAAATCAAAATAGGGTGGGTGTAAATGGGATTTTACACCGCTTCTATAGATTTTTGACTGTAAACATTTTCCAGTAGGGGGGTGTTTGTTAGGATTTCGGGGGGGGGGGTGACACCCCCGCAAGGGGGGGATCTGGATGAATCACTGCAGCACAGTGTCAATCAGAACTGTCAATGCGATTATGAACTAATTTATGAAGAAAGAGGGTATCATTTAATTTCCTTTTTTGCTCAAACACCAAAATTTTAACATTCTTGGCTAAGTTAGATGACCATTCAATTGTGAGATAAAATCCAGTTTTCTTATTGGTGGAAGATCTTTAATATCTTGAATGAATTCTTCAATTTCTTGTAGAATATGATTGAACGTAGTGATTCCAAATTTCAGACGTGGATTGAACGTACATAGTGGTAATATAATAGCATCAATGTTATGTTAGTGTTGACATTTTTACCTAACTTAATAATCCAGCGTTCTTCACTATGATCATTTGTACTCAGACGAAAAGGACACAAAATTAAGCACCTGAAATTCCGCTGTGAACAGTCCGATCCTAAGAATTATTCATTCTTTTACAAAAATAAGTAAAACCGTAAGTATTTACTACTAAAAAAACATGCGTATTTACTCTATGGTAAAAATAAAGGTAATCCTTTTAGGTATTCCTTTAACTTGTCAACCTTCTGTATTGGTAACAGTTTGCCAATAACGTATTTGGAAATATGACTTTTATTAAGATTGTATCTGAACTGTTACATATGTACAGCATACCATCAATGAATGAATCAGGTCATTAACCTCTAACTGTAGCTGGAAGGAGTATGTGTACTTTTTGATTTCCTAATTCATTGAATGTTGTAATTTTTCATCCTTATTTCTGCAAGTTATGAAATCTTGAGGATGGAAATGTACCGCAGACGAGTGAGAGAGAGAGGAAAGAAAGGAATTTCCGAGAACTTCATTATAGCTTGAATTGCTCTGCAATGTTTTGTAACTGCGCAGAATGCTTTTCCTATTTGGAAACATTTTGAATTATCTTTCTTTTTCCATGTTGATTTTATAGCCTTTGACTTCAGCAAAATATTACATTGCAAAATCTGATAGAATTGTGTTGTATTTCTTACTATGTGCATAATCCTGTCTCCCTTACTCTGACTATCTACCTATTCATTCATCCATCTATCCATCTATCTGCCTGTCTGTGGTTTTTGCTGTCTTTTCCCGAAATCCAGAAATTGTTTTCAAATCCAGAATATACATAATTTCTTATAATTTACACATTTATTTTTTTCAAAAACTGGATTTTGATTGTCCAAAATACGTTTTAAACGATATTTGTTATAACCTAAGGAAAGAAAGAGAAAGATAGTGGCTATCATTGAAGATGCCATCCAGGCATTCGAGTAGTGACTGCGAAGAAAAGGTCACTGTGACTACTATATATATAGTAAAGGGCATAAGCAATTTACATCAGGAACAATATCGAAAGGAGAAAGCACTAATTTCCGTTTCATTTTGATTTTGATTAGTGGCAGACTTGACTATTTAAATTTTGTAATAAATTTTGTACCTGTGTGTTCCTATGTGTGTATTTGTGTTTATATATATATATATATATATATATATATATGAGTGTGTGTGTGTATGTGTGTGTGTGGAAAGAGAGAGAGAGAATGAAATAAAGGTGCAGTTCTTGTCACTTCTTCTGTTCAGGAGAGTACCCTCGGAGTTATTATTTTTCTTTACCTCGAGTGCCACGAAATCAGTATAAAAACAAGTTTTTCTGTAGAGAATAGAAAACAGAAACTGCACCTTGAATACAAAAGATAGCGCTGGGTTTTCGTTCAAAAAGACAAATATATCTATTCGGTTGTGAATTATTCCTATATCAAAATATGTATAGTTTCGGAGCTACCGGCTGCCGAAAGCGTGGGAAAATGAAATTTAGAGCTTCATATTGCTAACACCATGAACAGTAAAGCTGATGGTACCGTGAAAGAGTTTTAAATCTGCACTATCCAAAAATGAATATTTCCAAAAGGGCGCGCAAAGGAATTAGAAGATTCCCAGTAATTCTCTGAAGTAAAGGTGGGTCAAAGTGAGCACGAATGGGACGGCTTTCTACCAGGAAACAATAATTTATTTGTACCAAGTCGATATCTCAAGCAGATTCCATATGCCGAACGATTTTCACAAAATCTGAGTGACTGCATAACAACCAGGAGCAAGAATTGCATCCTTTCATGAAACATTTTGTTTCTTTGTTATCAAAGAGATTGAATATCATTGCTCGGTTGGATGCCGGTGATGGCATGTGTCATCTTTACTCACACAGAAAGTAATTTAATTCATGCTCATTTCGACCTACCTGTACTTCAGAAAGATTCCGGGAATCACCTACTTCCTTTGGGGAATCCCTTGCGCATCCACCACACAGTTTTGGATATGCATTTTCAAATATAATAAGATTCCAGAACAACATAACATTTGAATAATATACAAACACAAAAACTAGTTATAAACGAAAAGTAAGTGATTCATGGTGTGAAATCCGTATCAAATTGCTACAAATTCAGCTTCAGATTTTTTTAGTACAGTAAACCCTCGATTTAACGGACCTCGATTCTAAGGATTTCGGAATAGGCCCTACTAAAGTTTAAGCTAAAGTTCGATTATCAAAGGTGTATATCTAAAAGTGTGTGTCAAACAATTTGTTGTTGTTATAATACTAATACTGTATTAATAAAATTCCAGTATTATGTTACAGATATTATTTTTCTAAATCACGATTTAACGGACGCCCATTAACCCTTATTAGTCCATTAAATCGAGGGTTCAGTTCGCTGTATTTCCGTAGAGAACATGAAATGATCAAATTTTACGACATTGCACCAATACATCTTCAGTTTTATAATATAGGGGAGCTGGTATGAACAAAAGATAGTGGCGATCACAGTGAGAGCTTAGGCTCTCCTCTCCCAACTCATCTGGTCAGCGTGGGAGCAGTAAGCTAACCTCCTCCCTCCGTGGAGAGGCCTCATCCAGTTGTGGATCGAATATGGCTGTGATTTATTACATATATATAGGGTGTTCAGAAAAGATAGTAACAAACTTCGTGGGGTGATTGCTGGCCACGGAAATAAGAAAAAGGTTCCCATAAATATGGGTCCGTGATGCCATCTGGGAGTCGAAAAGTCGACGCCTACAATGGGATGAAAATGAGTAAGTCGCAATAAATCAGAAACGGCACGTGAAATGAAAATATAGTTTGTAGGAATTAACCAACAACATGGTTAATATGAGAAGTGAAAACGCAATGTCTCCGGGGGTCTATTTACCATCAACATTTTATTTAACCCATGGTATTTTCCATTTTAGCTTACGCAACACTCCAGCGTTACTTTTCTCAAAATAAACATCGAAAGTTACACCAGAAATAAGCTAAAGGAGAAATCCATACATTTTTGTGTCCCACGGTGTGCACCAGAGCATCGTAAATGTCAACTAATATGCTCTTTTTTGTTTAGTATCATCAAGTGTCCATCATCCGAAACGTTTATTCATTTTCATCATTTCTTCTTCTTCATCTCTCTTTTTTTTTT
>JAGDQP010001084.1:75313-105065 GCA_022664845.1 Lepisma saccharinum
TTTTTTTTTTAATGCCATGAATGGTGTGTTTCTATTTTCTTTTCTTCACTTTCTCTTTGAAACATTGTATATTAACACCACTGACTGACGAGGTAAATAATAACAATTTTTGTTTCGATTCTTCGCTTCTCAAGGCACGCAAACTGTCAAAAGAAAAGTGGTTCCGCATCTTCATTCCGTGTACTTATGTACGGTATTGTGCACTTGTAGTGTTCTTTTATTTCGGTTTGGCATTCTTCTTTTGTTTTACCTTTGGTTTATTGCGAAATAATCACTGTTGTTTATTTTCTTTCTTTCTTTTCTTTTTTATTCAGAGGATAATCATCTTGTCACCAGGATGTTCAACACAGTTGTAAGTGTTCAGTGTTGCAAGTTAGTTTCAAATTATGTATTAACGAAAGCACCCATTGAATTCAACGGGGAATAATAAATACAGGGTGTTGCAAAATAACACCGACAAAAACACCTCAAGAGATTTCTGATATGAAAATAAGAAAATGTATAGGCCATCGAGGATGCACACAATTGATTCATTTCGGCGCCAGAGGCTGCCGAAAGAGAGGGAAAATGAACATGAGTGCTTTCATTTGATATTTCCAATACTATTAACAGTAGAACTGAAGCGGTATGGTATCTTCAAAGACTTCAAACCTGCTCTAACCAAAAATTCATATTCCAAACTTGTGCAATGAATTCCCTACAAGAAGTAGGGGATTCCCACACATTCTCTGGAATAAATATTGGCCGAAATATCCACGAATAAGAGGATTTTCCGTATGGGTATAGATGATAAAATAATCTTAGCAATGTAACTAGGCAATGGCAGTCTCCTCTACTGATAACAAATATAATTACACCAAACTTTCGTTAAAATATATGTAATTCAATCCTGTTTGTTATGCAACCACGCACTATTTAAAAACTCGTTCAGCGTAGGAACTCTGTTCGAGATATCCATTTGCAGCAATTGAATTATTGTTACTTACTGGAAGGCAATCCCATTCATGGTTATTTTGACCCGCCTTTATTCCAGAGAATTTCTTTGACTGCCCTATTTTCTTTGTGGAATTCTTTCCACACCCATTACAATTTTGGTATATGCATTTTCGATAGAGTAGATTTGAATTTTTTTTAGGGTAGCATGGCACCACAGCTCTACTGTTACGGTATAGGAGATATGAAGCTCTAAAATTCATTTCCCCATGTTTTCGGCATCCTTTTATGTGTCGTAAGGCAACATTTTTGCCCCACTGCACCCTCGGTGGTCTATTTATATTTTCATATTTTGACGTTAGAAATTTCGTAAGGTGGTTTTGTCGGTGTTATTTTGTGACACCCTGCACAGTGGAATAGAAATACAACATATACAGGACTCGAAATGGACCGGAGCAGACCGGAACACCGTTCCGGTTCGTGAATATCTGGAACCTTCCTTTTCCGTCTCGTCAAAATGCTAATCATAGACAAAAAAGAACAATAGCATGCTAACGTAATTAAAGCGTTCGTGAAAATTTCCATTTGGACCTCTGAGCATATGTAATACAGTAAGTTAAAGAATACCGGTTACATACTAAACTTCCATCATAGGGGGCTATCGTAAGTATACCTCCCAGGCGCGTATCCAGAATTTCGGTTCGGAGGTAGTTTGATATGCATAGGTCTATGAATTGTATACAATTATGCCCTAAATGTATACTAATTTTACCAAAAAAATCGAATTTTGGAGGGAGTTCGGAACCCCTGGTTACACTACTATACCGCACACTTCAGTACTAGCCGCATCCATTATATCTGGAAACATAGTCGACGTGGAGTATAGTATATGTTTAAAACTATCCTACACTCCCAGGTAATAATAAATACATTAACGCCCCCCACTAGTACACATACGTTGAAAAACCGTTGGTAAAACATTAGTAACGTTAGCACCGGAACGTTGTTTTAACGTTTTATATGTACCAAAATGTCCGCCTGTTGATCGGTTTATTCGACGTTGAATAATGGTTCAAAGAAGATTTGAAATCAGCGTTTAGAATAAACGAACAATCATTTCTAATTTTTGTTTGTATTGTTTATATTTAAAATTAAGCAAATTGTATGTCATGGCATAAAGCATTAAAAATACATAAAACATTGAATAGGTTTTCAATCACTTTGGTGGAACATACAAACATAAACATGAAAAACATAGGTAATTTCAATCTATTTGCCTTCAATTACAATTTTTATACAATTAAGTTAGAAAGAACCACATGAAACGAAATTTATACAATAGCTGAATGTAACAGTTGAATTCAACTGGTCTATTAACGTCTTATCAACATTATGTTTAATTTTAAACCATATTTCAGCAAGAACTTACTTTAGTAAAGCCACCAAGAGGTCAAGGCGAAGACTAAATTAGAATAGTCCCGAAAGCTGGACCGCCCTACACTACAAACTTATTAATTTGATCTAGTTTTGCTACTCTTATGAGTCGTTAGTACGTAGCAAAGGAAAATAGATGCTGAGTTGATCGAGTTGAAGGTGAATGGTCTAGAAAAGTCCAATGACCTTGAAGTATGGCATCATAGTTAAAAAATAAAATTACAACTCAAAATAAAAACGTGACTAATTGTAGAGGAAGCGAGGTACAAAATGCATAGGAGAAAATACACGAACGGAAAGGAGGTAGATAGAGAGAGAGCACGAAGTTCTTGGCGTGAATAAACTTTATGGTTCATTCCCATTGTTTTGTCTCTCTTTTTCTCTCCTGTTTTACAACCACAAATTGGAGTAAATGACCACTGGTCAAAAACTAACGACGTTTACGTTCGTTGCTTTTCATGTTAGAATATTTCCAGCAGAGAAAAATTAGTGAAAGAGCTAACATATTGTCAGAAAAGGGAATAAACATTATTTGCCAGCAATACTGTCTTGGTGGTATTTACTACGCTGTGTGCAACTAATGATACAGCAAATACTGTATATTTTGGGAAATTTCTACCAGTAAGCGCCGAGGCTTCGCACAAGATAGACGCGATAATCATCAACTTTGCTTACTTCATAGACTACAAACGAACGGACGGCCATTTTCAACAATAGAAATTTTCAAACTTCTCAAAAACTAGTTTGCTAAGTTATTCATTCAATTTTCCGATAAATTTTGCAAGTTTTCCTTTTCCCCAAAACATATCGTTTTCCTTTTTCCCAAAAAAAAGATTTTTTTTTTTTTTTTTTTTTTTTTTTTTTTCCTCGATTTCTCTCTGTTTTCTGTTTCCGAAATATTTTCTGTTCTCTTATCTGAAAAAATTGCCTGTTTTCTTTTTCCGTTTTCTCCAAAAGCATTTATCGTCTCCTTATTTTCCGTGAAAGGTTGAACCTCCGTAAAACAGACACGTAATTGTTAAAATAAAATAATAATAATACAAAAACAGAAGTGGTGATCATCTCATAATGATTGCAATTCTCCAGAGAATTTGTTTGTTTTTTTCTCCATTTGTCGCGATCTTTCGTTTTAATTTCTGTCATTCCAATTACAATTTTCGTTTCTTAACATTATGTTTCATCTGCTATCTTCGTACTCTTATTCTCCCTTTTATCATGTTATTCAATTCATCAATTGCTCAAACAACCCCCTAATAAGTTTCTTTTTATTTTCTTAATTATTTTAAATAAACTCTTTATTCATTGGTACACTCAAAACACATTTTCCTTCCTTATTCTTAAATAACTCTTTCATTCATTAATATTCTTATATTCAGACTTTCCTTTTCAACTTCATATTCTTACTTATAATATTTAAATAATAGTACCTCTCTGATCTGTCCCAGTACCGGTACCTAAGCGTCAGCTGTAGTACGGATACGTCAAAGGTATGGAAGCAACTTGAAATATTGATTGATCAGTGGTTGGCAACACTGATAACTGCCGCGCCTGTAGTATCTGTCGAAGTACCTAAATGTCAACTTTGATTCTGATACATCCAATTGTATGAAAGCAGTTTTAAGTTGAAATATTAAGTTTTTTTTTAAATAATTGGTTGACAACCCTGATAACTGCGGCGCCCGGATTACTTCTATGACCTGTCCCAGTACCTAATGCGCACGTATGCGAAAAAAAATGGTGTGAATCAATGGGCGCGTGTAGGTTTGTATAAATAAAAACATTTTAATAAGTTGAATTTTAAAATAGGTTAGCAACACTAACAACTCGGATACTTGTGGTGCGGTACATCCACAGTATTGTTCTTTAGTGTTGAATAACGTGTATGCTAAGTTTGGTTGCGGGTACGTCAAACTGTGGGGAAATAATTTGAAAAATAAAAATTGGTTAGCAACACTATGAACTGGACGACGACCGGTATGCTTGATGATATACGTATTTAAGCGTAAATACGAACACTTAAAAAAGATATTCATGAAAATGAACCCAGTGGATATAGTTGGGGGACTAGACAAAGGTTTTTTATAGAAATTCGATCCTCCTTTATTCAAAGTTGATGAGGGATAGAGGAATGCGAATGCTTGAAAGCTTATCTAGGCATCAATACAAACATATTTAAAGAAAAGACATAAAAATCGGTCCAGTAAACATGACTAAGTGACTTATAAAGGTATTATAAAACTATTTTAAACATATAGATTACAACAATGACTAGTAATCTAAAGAATGAAGTGAAAATAAAATGAATTATCCCATGATGCAATGATGACTAAAGTTTACAATAGTAATTCCTAAATTGATGACAAGTGTGGCCTTAGTTTTAAATGCTCTCGACTTCGTCATACTTTACTCATGCTTATGATGCAATACATGAAAGTTTTAACGTAAGAACTATGTGTCCATATCATCCTCTTATTTCAATGCCATGTATCTGTGAGAACGGATACAGCCAATGTACAAGAATAAAATTCCATCTTAAACGTATAGCAACAAATAGTTTATCAAAGATTTGCCTTGAACCACATTTTTTTCCTTTAAACTAGAACTTTACCATTATAGTACTGTAATATTCGGCATCCCTACTTATCAATCAGTAATTCTGTACCTGTGTAAGGTAATTCTGTAAGTGATTTCAGTATCTCGAATGGTAATCATACCTTTTTGTACATGTATCTTACAAATCGTATCTAATGACTATTAATACTCATCTCACAACGGCAGTTTGTTTGAGACAAATTTAACGTTCTTCCTTCGCCCAGGTTTTGAGTGTTCCTTTGCCTGTATAGAGCAAGTTTTTTCTACATAATACTCTCCTTAAATTACATCCGTCTTCTTGCTCTCTTTCCTCCAATAACATTTTGGATTACATAATTCAATATACAATGTCCTAATCAGTTACTTCTATTCTTTATAACCTGCTGTATTATTCTTCTCTCGCCTTCTGTCTCTAGTACTTTCATTTCATCTAATTTTTTTAATCAGCTGATTTTCTTTATCCTTCACAAGATGCACATTTCGAAGGTTTCTAATATTCTTTGTTGTCCGTTTCATGTAGTAACCTAGATCTTGTTCATCAGTTAACAGAAAGGCTTTTCTTCTTGAGAAATATATTTTTCTTTTGATTGTCAG
This sequence comes from Lepisma saccharinum, assembly GCA_022664845.1. Lineage (NCBI taxonomy): Eukaryota > Metazoa > Arthropoda > Insecta > Zygentoma > Lepismatidae > Lepisma > Lepisma saccharinum. The sequence goes on from JAGDQP010001084.1 coordinate 80,867, forward strand.
GCAAACCAAAATAGCTGAACTCAAATCTGTAAATCAGTTTCTCTTTCTGTCTTTTGTTTACGAGTTGTCCTGTATAACATAGAAATGAGCATAACGAAAACAAAGAAAAGGATACGTTTTTGTAATTGGACAAGAATCTATTTATTCCGGTTCAAAATGGTACTCTCTGTAGAGTGTACGATATATTGTTATCCTAAAACACAACATTTACTAGCAGTAAAATAATCTAACAGATGAGTAGGCGCAACTAGGATTATTTATAAAAGAAATCTTTTTGTTTTTACGTTAGTGTAATATTAATAAAATAATTCAATGATGGATTAACTTAAGTGCTTTTCGTTGGGTATGGTTCTATAAACTGGACACCATGAAATATTTATTCTTTATTATTGCATTCGTGTTCCTTAAAACGACGGAGACATAGATTCTATTCAAAGAATGATTGACACTAAAACAACTAAATACTGCAACATATTCAGAAACACAACACATTTTATCTGTCTTATTCTTTAATAACTTCAGCGAGTATCTAAATCATATCGACGTCATTCGCATGCAGTTTACATAGCACATACAAGAAGAATGTCTTGGTAACGTTTCAAACCACCATTATTGCTATATACTTATAAAACCGAAACATGAATCTTCGTACGATGTTCTTTCATAATTACATTTAGTTACACATTATGAACATTAGGCATCTTGTTATATAATTCAATCAACAACCAGGTAACGAAACTATTTTTTTTCTTTATTGGGGTACTTTATGCTAACTATAACTAACTGCATTTAGAAAGCTGTATAGCTTTTATGGATCCAGAAATACTTTATGGCATTAAGGTTAACTTCGGAATTGTCCCCATCATATTATCATTACTTGGAACACACTTGTCCTCCCTAGGATCGATTCTTCAACAGCGAATATGAAGACCACAGCGAAAGAACGTAATATGTCAATTTTTGGCCAAATTGAGGGGCCTTTTTTTTTTTTTAACAAACTATTATGTTTGAAGAGAATATGCATGGTCCGTTTGTTACAATCAAATCTTCATTTGATATGCACGTATACAGTATACGTACCGCTAAATAAGAACTTTTAAAATGTTCTTCTGTAAAACCAATAAAATGGACAAAGAACGTTCTTTTTCCTGTGCTCTTCATATCGACTCAGTTTGATGAAAGAGTTCGGACGGTATTCAAACTTAATACTGTAAGTACGCGAAAGTATTCCGAAGTCTAAGTATTAGCAGCATTATTGGTGAGATAATACTAATACTAATAGGCATTGTTTTCAACATAAGACAGATAGAAATATAGCAACGAACATCTTCTGTAATTGGAGGGGTCGTACATTGATCACGAAGCTCATTATTTTCGCTATCGAAGTGAACTCTAAAGGAAAGAACACAAGGTATAATCATTTTCCATCAAAACTCCGAAAACCAAAACACGAAAACGAAAAAAAAAGTTGTGCAATACCGGAATCAAACCCGGAACGATCAGGAACCCGAAGGCAGCAGAGAGCAATGAACCTGCCTTCTCCTTCGCCATCCTGCTTCCCTCTCACCTCTTGCGTGGTTAGCACCATCAGGTGGAGTGGATCGCGATTCCGGAGAAAGTGGGAAGCGAGCTGCTTTTTTTTGATGTTTTGGGAGAGTCAACTAGTGAATGAGTGCTCTTGCGTCTCATCTGGTGTATGTGTGTGTGTGCGCGTGTGATGTTGGTTAATACAAGGAACCTCGAACTAACACTGAAAAAAAAATATATAGGGCGGATTAAAGAAAAAAGAAGAACGTGTTTCAATTCAAAAAATGCAACACACCTTCTTAGTATTTCCTTCTGTTATAAAACAATGTTGTATCATACAATCATAATGATTACAACTTCTCACTTCCCTCTCCCCTTATGTCTTAAACTTCATTTCAACGACCACTGAATTTCTTCCCCACCATCTCAGTCATTAATTTTCTACAGATGTTTAAATCCAGGAAAAAGGAAGTACTTTTTGCATGTATTGTAGTTTTAGCAATTAAAATTTGCAGATTCACTGAACTCAAAATTACGTTCAACTTACTAGCTTATTATTTTTTAAAAGTAAAAATATTTATCTTTATACACTGTGATAAATATATTATCTATGCGTGTGTGTTTCGCTGAATGTATTTTTATTTAATTTTTTTAGTTGAAAGTGGACAAGGGGAATAAACAGTGTGTTTTTTTGTTGTTGTTTTTTTGCAAAATTTTGTAAGTAAACAAGGCGAGTTTTGAAATATAGCTCATAATTTGCTCAAATAACCATTTTCCAAAATAAAGATTTATTTTTACTAAATCATATTCTTAAATCGTGTTGCTTACGAGAGGAGACATTTTCCGTGTCTCGTTTCGAAAACAAAACGGTAGACGTGATAATGAATTCTTTTAGAAACGAAATAATATTTTCACAAGTTGGGACGAAACAGTCTAAAGTGTCGTCTCGAGGGCAACACTGTGGGTGACGCAGAGAGGGAGGGAAGAGAGAGAGAGAGAGAGAGAGAGAGAGAGAGAGAGAGAGAGAGAGAGAGAGGCAGACAGACAGAGAGATCTGATTTTAAGGCTCTAGTATCCTATTTTGGTTTTAGTATGAAAAATGAGTTTAAAATATTTTTTACTACTTTTTGAAAACGTAAAAGTCACCCAAGAAATAACTTACTTTTATGTAATCTATAGGCAGTGCTCGAAATGGAAATTTTGAAGTGGCAGTATATTTCTGAAGACAACCTTCGTGGCCTAGGAAAATTGTATCGCACAAGCCCAGGTCTAAGTTGATAAAATAATATTTTCAATAGGTGTTAGAGCTTATTCGCTTAACAGTAGGTTTGGTAGGAGGGCCACCGAGCCCGCTGTCCTGATGAAATTCAGAGCTATCTGGTATCACATACACACAAACTCTACAGCATTTCTTTGCGATTAATCGTTACGCCAATGCATCACTATTTAGGTTCAATCTAGACAATGAAGTAAGACATTCACATCGAAAGCTTTCTGTGAGACAATTTCGAAACACGGCTAGTTGTTGTAATTTTTATAACGTTCACAGGTATCCTACGGGATTTTGGCGGGCTTACAAGGATGCTTCTTCTATGGTCAATTCAGAAACACAAGCTGATAAACGCTTTCTGTACTTGAAAAGATCATTTTAGACCTTCGTAGCATGGTCCATAGGATGTTATTGTGAAATAGGCCCTCATCACCCTAGGCCTATATTGCACCGAGAAAAGAAGCCTTACATTTTGGAGGTTCCTTAAAGCTAGTTTTCTTCCAAGACGATGACCCTCTTCCCGCTATTTCCCTTAGTGCAATATTATCGACCCAGTTCCTAGGTACAGCCGGCTACACCGATGGGATGTCCTAGTTGTCAGTGAGGAATACATCGTAATTCCTTTTGGTGATGTACTACAGGGGTATAAAACATCAAAGAAGCCAAAATGTATTCTCGCTAGCAATTCTGTTCGGAGAGATGTAGTACCCGAATATTAAAAATACTTCTTAGTAACTGTTCTTGAGTATTGTTGAGACTAAATAGTGTGAGTAAAACCATTGTTAAATTATAATAATGACAGGTCAACAATGATCATAAAAGAAAATTAACAATAACAATCTGCTCAGTGGTTCAAACACCGTAGGAGTGAACTGAAAAGTGGTGTGGAACTCATTTTAATAACTCCGGTCCTTAGAAGCCCACCAGCTCAATTAGGACGCTAATAGTAATTTAATTCAATCGACGTGAAATGCTCTGTTCCCCACATAAACTTATGGCCTTCTGTATAGTATACGAGAAGAGAGACTGAACAGGTCCGACGACTTGATAATATCTTGGCGTTGGTATTGGTAGTTAATGTTCATTTTTTTAAAAAAATCGAATTTGATCGCCAATAAGACCACTTGAAAATTTATACTGTTGCTTAGCAACCCTGCTCCGTGTGCTTTATATAAGTATACCATTATAATATTTGTTTGAAATAATATAATTTAAAAAAGGCGTAATGCAATTATTATCGTTTACCTTCTTACGACAATCTTGAGAAATATTCATTCGTAATACGTTTTGCTCAATCTTTAGGCGCAAAAACTTTGAAATCTCCTGCTAGCAACACCGAAGAGCAAATTATGACGTAAGTGAAAGATACCTATATATTCTCCCCTCCCCTTCCTCCGCCTCCTGCTCTGAACGCTTGAGAGAAATCAGCGGACGAACTGACTAAACATGAAGAATTGTTTTGTTATCTGAAAATAGTCTTCGTTGTGAAACGAGTAAGTATCACCACTTCGACGAAATTAACAATTACAATAAAATGAGGAAATCATACTGACGTCAGGTGCAATAGTACTGTTGCACAAGTAATAAACCTATAGAAATATAATATAATTCATGTTGTATACTTACTATACATTACGCAATTATTAACGACGTGATTAGCGAAAGAAATGAACGAGTTTATGTAAAAGATGCTGCAGCTGTAGAAAAAAAAGAAAGAGCAGTAATTCTCAACCAAATGTGCATGTCCCAGAAGGTGTCTTGCTGTCTCCGAGCAATACTTACCAGAATTCCTACCATATCAAAATTATAGGCGAAACAGGAATTCCCTTTTCGCCTATTTATGCTTCGCCTACTGTCAAGGTGAAGGGAATAATATTAAGCTGTGGGATTTTTTTCTGGTGATTTCTTACATTGTATGCATATAACTTAGAGAAACTTTCAACATGTCATTTTGCAATCACTACATCTCTCCTTACACCTAATTCACTGTTAATTTGATGCCTCTGAAATGGAATTTTTAAATATTAATCGAGGATCTTGATAAATAGGAAAGATAGGTAAGAAACAAACTCTTAATTTTAATTTGTGGATGTCAGAGAATAAGTTAGTTATAAGGTAAATTATCTTCGTGTCTTTGACTACACTAGAGTCTAGTTTAATGGAATTTGATGACATCGAGGAATACTTACGCCTGTTTTAGCATATTAAAAGAGATTCCAGTTTGCTGATCGATTTACTTGCTGATAACCGGTTAATTATATAATACAAATATATAATCATTTAATTTTTTTTAGCTGAATTGAATTGAATTGTATTGTATTTATGGCCTTTAGCCATCTAAGATACAGACCGTGATAGGGAAGGGGAAAATATTCGAGAAGGTATCGGCCAGGGCCTGTGTTGATTATGCCATCCCGGCATTTGGCTGGTGTAACTGAGGAAAACTCTGGAAAAAAGTTAGTCAGGTTGGTTGGCCGCTGAGATTGAACCCACCACCTCTCGAGTGCTACTCCAACGCTCTACCACTGATCTATGGTGGCTCGATACATTTTTGTGAGTGTGTGTGTGTTTTTTTAATTATTGTTTCTGATGAACTAAAGCACGCATCTAGAAACTTTCGGCCTGGCCGGGCGAGTCGTGGTCAGGTCTAAAATCCAGCCCTGACTTGTAACAAATTTTGACCGACAAAATTACTGTAGATATTGTAGAGGCAAAAGAAGCAAACTTTTAGAAACGTGGAATTAAGACTTCATGACTTAGTTGACTTTGGTAGTTGGGAATTTGATTATTGGAAATCAAGATGGTAATAGACAGTCAAAATTGAGTTTAAAGTTTCCCTATTTTCCCACCTAACAAAGTAACAACAATTATTTTATAATATACCTAAACTAGCATATTTAATCCGAAAATGGAAACATTGAACATATTTTCCTAAATCATATTATAGGAAAGTACATAAAAAAATACAAGTACTATGAAACACATTATATCATATGATGGAAATTTCAACATTAGAATCCTATTTACTACACATTAAAAAAAAAAAAAAAAAAAGAATTGTCAATACTTTTTTATGTTGAAATCTCGCTTAATGATCAAACCTCATGTTTGCCATACAACCTCTTAAAATATTGTTACAGGCTATTTCTAACAAAATGACGATAACAGTAAGGTTATGTAAGAAAGTGAAAACGAGATTAAACTAAATATACGTTTGGTATGAGCACATCGTAAACTTTTTTGGACTTGGAAAAGCTAATCGTTTATTTTTCTGTGCATCTGAGCTTGAATTCCGTCAGGATTTTCAGTTTGTGGGGGTGTAAAGTCAAAATTGGAAGGGTATAAGTGCAGTTTTGCATGGTTTCTATCGACTTTGACCTAATTTTTTTAAGTTGGGGTGCTCTTGAGGATTTCGGGGTGCTACCCTCCACAGGGAGATTTGGCGGAATCACTGGAACTAACAACAGAAAGAAAACAAAGATGATAACAACGGCTAATTTTTGTCCTTGAAATAGAGGAGTAGCGTAGTTGCCAGTTTTCCTACGCGATATGCAACCAGTCTAACTTTAAAGTGTTGTCGGTTGACTAGTTGCCTGAATTAAACACTTCTCAGTGCTGCTAGCAGTGGATAATTGAAAATCACTCAGATACAGCCTGAAAGTGGCTATTATCCCCAATATTTACAATAGAGGAATAAATATAGTTTTGTGTTTAGACTTTGTGAAGAAAACAGCTAATATAAAGGATAATATAATTGTTGGCTACTATTCTTAACTACTACGGTTTAATTAAGGCGCCAAATGGCTACACTGGCTGCAGGCTGTTTGCCACTCTACACACTTCATGGGTCACAATCACTTCTGTACTTTATGGTTTTTCTCATGATTGGTGAAATTTATTTGGTAAGTTAGATTTTTCCATGCGGCTCAATCAAGATGTTAATAGATGGGTAAAAACTTTTCGTGGTTTTGCCGAAAAAAATATCCAAAAACCTTTGTCAGTTAGGTACTGAGAACTTGAATCTTCAGAAGATCAACAGAAGTTGTCAGTTTCTTTATCCACTGAAATACAATCCATTTGCTTGGGCCCAATAAAACAATATAATCCAGACCAGTGACGGATCCAGGATTTTCGTGAGGACGGGCACAGATGGAATAGACCAGGGATATATTGGAGTATGTCACCGAGATCCCTCTCTCCAAAAATTGTATTTCTAGATAAATTAGTTTTGTTCGGAGACAAATCGAAGCTTTCTCTGAGACAAATTCTGAAATAATGCTATAAAAATAAATTATTTTTCCTTGCGGGGGGCGCGCCACTGACCCAGACTGCAATTATTTATTTAGTACTAATAGATTTATACTATTGTGAATTTAAATTGAATGGAACTGTAGTATAGCTTTAGGCTATAGGTTGGTGAACCCTTGTTAAGGAAGTTAGTACGATCAAAAATCTTACCCCAAAAAAAAATTATGACTAAAAATAAGTCCATTTCGTTGATGAAAATAATAATGATATGCCTCGAGATTTTTTAAACTTGTTTCTTTCTTTTCTTTCACAAAAAAAAAAAAAAAAGAGAGATTGCCCAAACAGCTCTACTCCTATTATACAAAGGTGTGTATATAAATAATTTTAGGCTGAGTTCTTCTCGTGGGTGAGGAAAAACAACCAGTTATGTTCTACTTTTTTGTTTTCCATTTTTTTTTCTTTTTGCCTCTAAGGCGTCAGAAACTGTTGTTGATTTCTTCATACTAGCTATCTAGCAGGACCTCCTACTGACGCACAAATTGTAAAGCTTTCACACAGTGGGAGGGGTGCAGGTGAAGGCAGAGAAAGAAACTTATTGGCAAATTATATTTATCATTGCTATAGAAACAAACGTGTATCATATTTTTTTATAAATATGAATAGTTGTGATTTTCAAATAGGTGATTTTCCCTAAACTTCCTTTTTGTTTTACACACGGAAACTACTAAATTAATAGCGTATTAATTCATCTGTTTACTTCGTCCCTTCTCCATCTAGTATGCCCCGTTATGAATGAAGTAATACTTAAAGTTAACGCCCCTTATGTGATGCTGGATACGTGATGAAATACATGTAGGTTGGACGAAAAGTACCCCATGTCGTTCCCCAAATAATCGCACTACGCAGTAGCGCGTCTGACTACGAATCGGGCGGCCCTCTTTCAAATTTCGGCCATGACGCTGGAAACTTTCCATGCCTTGCGCTCTGAAGTGCACCTAGCCTCCTATCAAATTGAGTACCAGAGTGTCCTTGGTATTCCCGTGCAGCTTGGAAGGTAAAGGCGGTCGAACGTGGAACTGACCACAACTCACGTCTTCTTCTAATGTAAGGGGAAAAGATTTAAGGAAGAGCTGGAGATGCCAAAATTTTGGAGGAGGTCTGAGTTATTTTATACTTTATTCATAACCTTTCATTTCATCATTTTTCATTGGAATAAGTTCTTAGTTTTTCTTTTCATTCTCTCGTTCCTCTACGCGTAGAACTACAGGCTTCTCACTGAAATTCTGAAGTGTATGAAGTGTAACAACAACAACAGTATATGCGTAGAAAATCATAGCCTATATAATAACATAACTGAATGATAGCTCAAGTTAGGCGCAGAGCTGAAACCGGGCCACTTTTGGTGACCGAGCGACCCGGTCCACAACTTGACTTGAATGACCCGATTGACCCGGTGACCTATTTCAGCTCTAGTTAGGTGAGTAAACACTGAAAGAGAGTATCAATATACAGGTTTTAACCAAAATCTAAAAAAAAAAGTAAGAGGTGATTGCTGACATCAGAATAAGTAAAAAAAGTTCCTATGAACATGGGCGAAATTCCGCTTCGGCGGCTTCGTTATGGAGATACAGCTTTTCCAACTTGGAGCCCAACTTCCAACTAACAATGGGAAGAAAATGAATAATTCTCAATAAATCAGAAACGACATACTAAATGAAAATTTCGTTTGCGGAAATTTGTTGGTTATCAGGAGTAAAAATACAGCATCACCGGATTGTCAGTGTTGCTAACCCTGTATAACGTTAGAAAACTTTCAAATATCACTACATCGTGTTATTGGGTACTTGGCATCCTCTAGTAATGGCAAAGAACATACGTAAAGTACATACCGCAGTGTTTCAAACTATGGATGAAATATCCTATGAAAATAAGTAATTTGTATTAGATCGTGAAAACATTTCTGTTCTATTCACAGTTTGCAACACTGTGATGTTTGCTTTACGTATATTATTTATAATCACTAGAGGATGCCAAATACTCAATAACACGACGTAGTGCCATTTGAAAAAAGTTAACAAATGTTATACAAGATTGACAACACTGCCAAGATTGGCAATTCCTGATATCCACCATGTTGTTGGAAACAAATTTCCGCAAACGAAATTTTCATTTAATGAGTCCTTTCTGATTTATTGAGTCCCATTGTTAAGCGTCAATTTTGGGCTCCAAGTCGGAAACACTGATGAAACGGAATTTTACCCATGTTCATTGGAACTTATTTTTACTTTTTTTGATGTCACCAATCACTTCTTTCATTTTTACCATCCATTTAAGTTACACCTAATTCATGGTGGCCCATATTAGTAAAGTCTAACTGTGCATACAATGGGTAGATGCGTTGAAGATAAATATAACATTTCAGGATCTAACTCTGCAGGATCTATTTGAAGGTGATTAAGTTCATACAGTGTTAAGAGAGGCGTGTCATGATAAGTACGCCGAGCGTCACTGTCTCGATAATTGCAAAATATATCAATTATCATTGGGTGATGAGTCCATCCTGCTGGCTATGTACTTTGTGCGTATTTTCTTCCGGTGTGATTGAAGAGATAGAAAGTCTATAATTTCCTAAAGATAACGTGTTGGACTCAAAAGTTTCATCCTACAGTCTGAGCGTGTGTCTTTCCACGATGGCTAATTCGTTACAGAACTTAGTGGAAGCTGATATCCAGGATGAGTTTCTTGAATACTTTATATGTGTTTATTACTTTCTTAGGCTTCAGTCCCCATGTTGTGCCAGTTAATCATTTCAACAGGATAAATATGTTTTTAGCTTTGGAGACTATTTTGTGGATGTGAGCTGTTCAGTTTAGCTTAGAGCCAAGTATGATTCCCAGGTAGCTTATTATGAAGTCCGAATGCACGGGTAAACTCAAAGTTGTAAAGTCAAATATGAAGCAAATTTGGACTCACTGTGTTCTGGATTCGTCTCCGTGGAGGTGAAAACACAATGGCCTGATTTTGTTCGAATCTATTCTCCAGGTGTAACTTCATTTGATGAAAGTATCGACTGCAGTTTCTAGTTTGGGAGTAAGACTGTTTCGTGTTGGCCGTGACCAGGTAGGTAGACAGTATCATCGTGAGACAACCATTTTTTTTTTAATCGGAAGCAAAGCTAATAGAATTAGACGACAAATAGGGTTGCCAACTGGATATTTTTTAAATCCAAGATTTTGATTTATTTCAACTTGGAAAACGAACCTTATTGCACTCACTTCACTAGTATCTCAAGCACAACTTGAGTTAAAGCGACATACGAAATTCAATGGTGCATATTGAGTTTGCTATAATGTTAAATTTCTAGAAGTCTTGGAGACTTACAAAAAGTCATCCAGGGCAGGACTTCGTATTCAGAAGAATGTGAAGAAAGGTATTTCTTCAACTAATTTAAGTCGTTTCATACATCTTAACCATCGACAACAAAATGTAACGAATTCAAAAGTTATGTTTCAACTATAAATGTCAGACTCAAATTACCATAGATAATCATATGTTCTGTACTAAAGATAGCTGACAATAAAATATAAAGAAATAAAATTAACATTGTCTATTTGTCTTGAGATTAATATTTGCAGGATTAATAATTTATATTTTAATACGTCATGACCCATGTAGTGTCCGAATTGTGAGTATTCAGTCACAGAATGGAACTTTATATTTACACTTTAACTTAAATATTGTAAGATCGTTCGTCGAAGTAAGCCGAGGCTCCCGGGGGCCTCGAGTAAGCTTTTCGTGCTTTTTCGGTGATAATTCCTCCGTGTCTTGTCCCATTTTCAATTTTATTGGCTAAAACTTCTACTTAAGTCATCATCACTGTGCAACATTTGGTCAAGATGGGATGAGTCGTTTCGTAAGAGGAGTGCTATAGAAACGAAATACAAAATAAAGCCTTAAGCAATATCGTTCGCTTCACTTCAATTAGATGCAAATTTAAAAAAAAAAATAATAATATCCTTATGGAAAACACACAGACAGTTAGTTAGTATAGAATAAAATTCTCTCTTTTGTTTTATTTCTCTCTCTCTCTCTTTTTTAAAGAGGTATATTATTTTTAAAACTACTACATATGTTTGTAGTAACGAGAACTGACTTAGACTAGTATGATTTTCAGTCTCCAAAATATTGTGTTCATTGTTTTTTCATTTTTCAGTGTACTTTTCTAAAGGGGTGAAATTACTTTTTGGAAAGTTAATTGTGTATTTCTACATTTCAGCATATTCTAGAAGATGGTTTAGTTGTTTCAAAACTTAATTTGATTCTTGTTTTGTTAATTTCGTTAAGAAAATTATCTCCCACTTAGCATAACTGTTTAATTATGCTTTGTTCTTAGTTAATTAAGTTAAGTATGAATTGTGGCCATTTCCGAGGTCAAAAGAGCTCCTGTTAATGTGAATAGTTTCGTAGGAAACACCACTTAACAGCGTTATATGTTCCTGCCACGAATCTTAAACCCTCATTGAATTATCTTTTTTTGTTCAAGAAAACAAAGAAAAATACTTGATTTATTACTCCTTGTTAAGTTGACTCTCAACATCTGTTTAGCTCTTGCTTCTGCGAATCTTTAATGACTTTTCTTTTAAGAAATAAAAAGGACCTCTTACTTTGAATCTTGCTTTTAGCTTGTAGTCCACTTTCCTTACGAAAAATATAGGAAAGATGGGTGAATTCACTTTTATTTAATTTATTCTATATGAGGTGAACAGGCAGTTATGATTTAGGTCTGTCACATATCTTAGTGATAACATCCCTCGGCGAGCATGCATTCCCAGGTAAGGATAGATCATACCGGCATTCACCTCCTGGAACAGAGGATAACTTGAGTCAGGATGGTCGGCAACAGGACTCGAACGGAGACATTTCCTGATGACCTTCCTTGAAGGTTATATTTCATGTAGCTCAGACCAGATAAAACACTATTTAGCATCAAAATTTGTTATAATATATTTGTTCAGGCAAATAGAAGCTTTCAACGCATAATAATAATAATAATTTTGAATAATCTTTTGAATAATAATTTTGATTCTTGACTAGCCAGTTCGGTAAATGTTGACCAAAGGAAATTTTTGCAATCAAAATTTATGCTACTTTCGCTAATTGAATCATTAACTTAATAATATAATATTTCTTGGTCGTATCAATATCGATGGACTCTATAACAGATAAGATAATCCATTCGCGGACTCAATTTCCACTGAGCGGATAGGAAAGGAAGCAATCAGAGCCTCTGTATAGAGATAGAATCGTCTTTATTATAGTGGGCGTGTTTCGGCCTCGAGGGCCGCTCTTACAACCAACCTATGCCAATACATAAAATATATACATAGTGATACACAAATCAAAACATTACATAGAAGTATTTAGTAGCTAAATAGCTATACTTATGTATATATATAAAAAAAGAAAATTTATCTAGAAATGAAGTAGTTATTACGAATTAATACTTGATCAATGCAACTTATATGTAAAAGCATAATACACAATGAGTACCAAATATATATATAGATAAGCTAAGAATGGCTATAAATAATATAATGAAGGAAATAAATAAAAAAAAACACGTATTATAATGCGCATAAAAAAAACAGTAATTAACATGATGAAGTGGTACACTTAAATAAAAAGGAATATACAAAGAAGAGAATAGCAAAATTGAAAGTTAATAATGAAAAGTTTAATTGTTTTCTACCTTTGCGTAATGCGTCAACTTGTATTGAAATAGCTCAGCAGCTGTGCAAGAGATCATTCTTTGGACAGAAGATGCGATTCTAAATTCTTTTTGAAAGTTTGAAACGTTTGGTTTGCTGTCAGTGACCTTGGTAGTTTATTCCATTCTTTTATGGTTGCTATGAGAAAAGATTTACTATACAATGTAGTTTTGTGAATCGGGATAGTGAGGTGTGTATTATGTCTTAAATTAGTTTGCTTCTTTGATTTTATGTATGGTCGAATTTTGTCGTATATATATGTTGGTGCTTTTTGTATGAGGATTTTTTGAAAGAATGCTAAGCCAAGATATTTTCTTCTATTTTCTACATTTAACCACCTAAGTCTTTTGAGATAAGGGGATATGTGTTCTCCTCTCTTTACATTGAAAATAAATCTGACGCTACTGTTTTGAATTTTCTGCAGCTTATAATTTAAAATATTACTTAAGTTATTGTAGACCAAGCAACCATAGTCTATATTAGGCATAATAAGCGTTTTGACTAAATGAGCCTTCGTTTCTGAGTTTAAAATATGTTTGAGAGGATGAAGGCATTTCAATTTGGAAATTGAATTTTTTACTGTATGTTTAACATGCTCATTCCAATTTAAGTTTGAATCAAAGATTACACCTAGATTTTTTGTAGTACTGGTTTGTTGAATTGGTATATTGTTGATCGTGGGGAAGTCTAGGTTCAGTTCTTCAATTTTCTTTACGTTGGCTGGGGTGCCAATTAACAGCATAAATGATTTGGAGGCATTTAAAGTTAAACCATTATTTTCTGACCAAGAAGCTATGGAATCCAAATCTCCCTGTAGCACTTGTAACTGTGATTTGCATTCTTTAATCGTACTTTGTATATATATTTGAGTATCATCAGCGTACTGATGATATTGGCATTGGGCTAATGCCTCATTGAAATCTTTAACATATATTGTGTACAAAATTGGACCTAAAATACTACCTTGTGGAACTCCTTGACTAATTTGAAGCCACTGCGATATTATTGGAGAATCATTAGCATTAAATTTCACACATTGTTGTCTATTCTGCAAATATGACTGGAACCAGTTAAAGGCATTTCCACCTATACCGTAGTATTTTAATTTTTCTAAGAGAAGAGTATGATTGATGGAATCAAATTCTTTACTATAATCGAGAAGCACCAAAAATGTTACTTTTCCCTGATCTATTGCCTTGGTTAGGTCATCTACAACATTTACAAGTGCCGTTGTTGTACTGTGCTGTTTCCTAAAACCTGACTGGTGAGGAGAAACGTGACCCGAGAGAGTTAAATAATGCACAAGTTGGTCTTTGACTATTCGCTCAATTACTTTGGACATGATCGGGAGAACACTTATAGGTCTGAGGTTTTGTACGCTTATAGAGTTAGAAGTTTTCGGAACGGGGGTAACCACAGCCTTTTTCCAGTTGGTTGGGAAAGTACCTTGTAAAAGCGAACAATTAATTATATGAGTAAGACTAGTCAAACAGTACGGTATACAGAGTTTCAACATCTTTAAATCAATTCCGTCATGACCCCTTGCATTTGATTTTATTTGGTTAATTGCTTTTAATACCTCAAGTTCATTAACATTTTTAAAGGTGAAGTGTTCTACTATATTTTCTTTCGATATGAGTTGATTAATCGCTCTATTTTACTTACATTGGTTAGCTGGTTAGCTGAATTTACAAAATATTGATTAATAGAATCCGCGTTTAGAAGGCATGATGGCAAACTGATTTTACGTTTGTTAGATATAAGCCCCTCCCTTTCCAATGTCTTCCATAATACTCTAGAATTCTTAATATTTTTGTTTATATTATGATTATAGTAATGGAATTTGGCGTTACGAATAACCTTTTTTGACCTGTTTTTCAAATATTTGTATGACAGCAATGCGTCTTTATCACCCGTGTTAATATATCTACGATGATAATAGTTTCGTAGAGTCCAAAATTCTCTTACCTCTTCCGTGATCCATGGGGCAGGAGGTTTTGTTACCCTAATTTTTCTGATTGGGAAGTGTTTATTTGCTAACATTAAAATGTTGTTATTTAGTTTGAATAAGGCTGCATTCACGTCATTGTTCATAATTGTTTGGTTCCATGAAATATTTTCCGCATCTTTGTGAAATTCATCTTCTACAAAATTCTTGAAATTCCTAATCTCTAAAATTTTGTGGTATTTTTTCTTTACTTTTATTCCGAGTATGGCATAAACTAGATTGTGGTCAGACATTCCAGGCATAGAACTTTGATCTTCATGTATTACTTTGAGGTGCTCCGAACAAATTATAACGTCTATTAAAGTTTTGGATGTTGGTGTAATCCTGGTTGGCTTAGTAACAATTTGTTTACCGTGTGCTTCGTACATGATGTCAAGGAGAAAACTTCGCGTTCGATTCTGACGGTTTGAGGAGATTAACGTTAAGGTCACCCATGCAAATATAGTAATCGCAGTTTAAATATAAATATTGCATAACTTCTCCTAAATAATTAAGCTGTGTATAGCTAATATTAGGTGGTTTGTATGCACTTATTACCCCTATTTTAATTTGTTGTATTGAAATTTCTATAATTAGCAGTTCAACGTTATTTTCATTATCACTTGGGAACTCAATGGTTTTCCACCGTAAAGATTTTTGAATATACATACAAACACCACCTCTAGATTGTTTACTGCGGTCACTCTATAGATACTGTATCGTGAAGTCGCATTGTGAACATCCCTATAAAGTCCTGTACGGATGATCAGCACCGTCTACGTCATCACTGAGGCTGAATGTCACTTTTATTTACGCAAATTAAGTCACCAGAGATTTTGTGAGGCTCGTCTAGACAGTAGTAGGGGAAGCGGAAACAAGATGATACACTTTCAATCTTTCTTGTCTCTTTTTTTGTGAGAAGGATTTTAGGCAAAGCTCAAAACTTTCTATGCTGTTATAAAGAGTTCTCCTTGTGTTACACTTATAAAATTTTGTACTTAACAACAACTATTCAAATAAGATATATTTGCTTAAAGTATAAACACAACAAATTGCGGAGCCATATAATAATACAATTACAGGCTACACTGTAAAAAAAAACACTTCCTGTACATTTTTCTGCACACTTTGTTTGAAATTTTATTAGTTTTTTTTTTGCAAAATATATGATAGATAGTTCATCACTGCTATCTGAAGATGAATTTTGTACATTTCATGTGTATATTTTCACTAATTATTCTTGGGTACATTATATTCACTATGTGTATTACAATATCAAGTTCAATCATTTTGTTTTCGAAGTTTTTGCATTCATAGCGAAGAAATGTGATGATTCATTGTGGATTCATAGTTCAGTTCCTTAAGTAACAAGGTATTCCTGAAACGTCCCGATTCTATCTCCACTCATGTCAATGTTTCTTTCTTAGGAAAATAGAACCACTTATTAATGCAATATAACTTGTAAAATCCCTCAGATTTACAGTTTTGCTTATTTAAAATACACGGAAGGGATGAAAAACTTAACTCATTTTCTGTATGCAGGTGATGTACAAGAAGTGTGGTATATTTTTCCAATAACACTCATTTTCATCTTGTAAACATATACAAAATAAATGCATGTTTTGCTAATTTTGTTATCCAATATTTCTATAGAAGTTAAATATGTCTAGAGTGTAATAAAAATGACAAAACTATAGACTTGAAAATGAAATGTTAATCAACGTCATTACTCGAAAAAGTTACTTAATAAATCTTATTACTGCATTGCATAAGTATTAGTACAGATGGAGTATGTGACTTGATACATAGAATATAAATATCTAATCGAAGTCCAGTATGGAAGTTATTGGGCGGTGAAAACAAGTCTACGTTATTGTAGACGTTATAGATGACCAATACTGATATCGGTCACTCTTGCTTCAGATTCGTCTGCAGAGTATATCTCAAGTAAATTACCTACACTGGAAATATGCTTTGGAATTAATTTTGTTACCACTAGTAACCTAGTATATATATATGTATGAAACTCGTAATGTGTGCGTCAATAGTCTGAACTCCTGACATGACTTAACTGTATTTTCTAATCTAAAAATAAAGTCAATATTTTGTTTCTGGAAAATGTTCCGGATTTATGGAACAAATGTTGTGCTTTTCCGAATTTCCAAAAAATTTCCAGTTCCTAATTTTTCGAAAACAAGCAAATATGTCTTTCATTTTAGTTTTTCCGATAACTTATTTTTCGGAAACAAATGGTCATCTCTAGTGTGGATTAAGATAAGAAGTAAGTAAAGAAGAAAGAAACACTATACATTCAAATACTCAAAACTTAAATGTGTTTTGAAAGAGAAAAAGCTGTAACTTCCGTCTCGTGATGACATCTCCATACGCTGTAGAGTAATGGCTAACCACCATGAGTTCACCTTGCACAGGGATCTTCGGGTCATACAACTGCCTCCGGGAAGAACATCAGTCGCCATTTGGCGAACATTGTTTAATATTATTTAACAATGTACCAGATAAAATGTAATCCTATTATGGCCGAAAAGTGTCTGTCAAAAACACCTAAAAATTTCTTTTCTGTGGTTGGAGGTTCTTATTTTAGTTTCAGCGTGATTCTCGCACATGCGCAAAAGACTGGTTCTTATAGTAAGCAAACAACATTTTTATGTTTTCGATGTTCGGGTAACGTATTGCTGACCTTCTATACCAGGCATGACCAACAGCTATGTTGTCCAGCATCAATGTTTTCCGGGACGCGGAAAGATAAAAACTGTATTAAATTACATATATTCATTTAGCGATTAGTTTCGATCAGAAACTATACGACTTATATACTAGTTATATTTCTTATTGCTGATGACGGCCCGTGAAGCTACCGTGCGGCCCTCATACAGAAAGAAGTTGGCCACTACTGTTTTGTTGCACTGATTTGTTCAGTGGCAATTTAGTCCTGTCATTAACATTCTGGATTCCTAACTAAAGAACTCGTGTTCAAATCTCGCTTCAAGCTTTTCTTTTTTTTTCTTTTCCTGAAACCTGCATGGTGGCTGTTTGTTATTAGTCTAGTTACAGTAAATTTCTAGGCAGTTATAGTTGCCTAGCTTTCTTCAGGAATTTCCCATAAATATTTTAACAGTGTATAATAACCCAGCCTTGTGCTGAATATCGCTGACTTCTGGTAGATAATGAGTTGATTTCAGACCGGCCATCTTCGCTGAAGTTTTTCCCAGCCCCAGTAGGTGAATGTCTGCGGATAGTGGAAGAGCCTCCAGATATGATAGCTGTGAAATAAGCAGGTACCACCTGACGAATAAATAGTCGCAGACAATACGGTTAAGGCAGAAAATCCTGGTCCTCCAGGTTGGAGGTTGTACGTAAGGCTAACAATCTTACCATGTAAAAAGAAAACTTGTTACGGATACCCTAACCCAGCCTCGGAATCAGAATGGAAATTTAGAATTAGATCGGCAAAAGAAGAGGATAATGAGAAGGTAAATGGATTTATTATTAGCCACATGGAACATTAGAACCTTAAAGAAACCTGGGAAATAAGAGCCATAAGAGAAGAGCTGGAAAAATACACAGTGAACACCGCTGCATTATAGGAAGTAAGATGGCAAAGGAATGGAATATTTACAACAGGAAACCACGTGTTGATATACAGTGGAGGAACTACAGGCACCAAAGGTACAGGATTTTTGGTACAAAAGACCCTACTGGCACAAGTAATGAACTTCTCGTTAATCAACGACAGGATTTGTAGCTTAAGAATAAGAGGGAGATTCTTCAATACGACCATATTTAGTGTGTATGTGCCAACCGAAGAAATAGCCCTGGAAGAAAAAGAAGAATTTTAAACCAAATTAGAAGAAGAAATAAACAAAGTACGAAGACACGATGTCAAAATAATATTAGGAGGCCTTAATGCAAAAATAGAGAAAGAGGAGATTTACAGAAACACGATAGGAAAATAAATCCTACACGATAACACAAGGAACCAGATAGACCATATCATAATATATAAACGACATGCAGCGGACGTAATGAGAATAGTTAGCTATCGTGGAGCAGTTGGGGACACGGATCACTTCCTAGTGATGGTTACATATAGGCAAAAAATAGATACAGCGAAAATCAACAAAGGGGAGAGAAACAGAAAACATATCATAGAAGGAATGAAACATAGAGAATTACGGGACAAATACAAGAGAAAATTAGAGGAAAAGCTGGATACAGGAAGAGAAACCTGGAGAGAAGGTAACTTGGAAACGAAATGGAACATATTCAAATACAGCATTAATAACACAGCGGAAGAGACCTTAGGAATGAAGAAACGGGAGAGGAAAGTAGATAGGTTTGACGCAGAATGTGAAACAGCGATAAGAGAACGGAATGAAGCCCGAAATAGAATGCTGAAGAGACGGACAAGACAAGTGGTAAACGAGTACAGTGAGAAACGAAGAATAGCAAACAAAATGTATAGAAGGAAGAAGAGATAATATGAGAAGAAAAAGATCGAAAAACTAGACGAATTGAAAGACCAAAAGCAAGTCAGAAAATTTTATGAGAGAACAAGGGAAACGAGGAAAGGATTCCAACCTAGAGCAGTGTTCTACAAAGATAAACAAGGAAACTTTATAGGGGACAAAAAGAAGGCATTAGAGAGATAGAAAGAATACTTCTATGAACTATTAAATGGAGAAGATAAAAAGAAGAAAAGGAAACAATGGAGAAAGAAGAAAAGAGAAAATACCTCAGGAAGACACCTAGAAGAAACCTTCCCTCAATCACTGGAAGAGATACAGAAAGAAATACTAAAGCTAAAAAATAACAAAGCACCCGATGAAGATGGTATGGAATCAGAATTACTGAAGGCAGGTGGCGAAGTGGTGGAAAGAACATTACACGAGTTAATGAAAGAAGTGTGGGAAACAGAAAATGCCGGAGGGCTGGTCCTTGGGGATAATACACAAGAAAGGAGATAAGGCAGATTGTGGAAACTACCAAGGAATAACGTTATTAAATGGAGCTTACAAACTGTTTAGCAATATCCTAACGACAAGACTAGAACACTGGGCGAAAAACGTAATAATAGGAGACTATCAGGCCGGATTCAGGAATCAACGTTCAACAATGGATCAAATTTTCACACTATGTCAAACACTAGAGAAAATTTACGAGTATGATAAACCACTGTACCAGATGTATGTAGATTTTAAGCAAGCATATGACAGTCTGTATAGAAACAAGATATTTGAGATAATGGAAGAATTTGGGATTCCAAAGAAACTAATCAACTTAACAAAAATGAACTTGAAAACTACAAAGTGTAAAGCAAGAATAGAAGAAGACCTGTCAGAAGAGTTCGAAGTTAAGAGGGTTAAGACAAGGCGATGTAATTTCAACAATGCTTTTTAACACAGCACTAGAAAAAGTTATACGTCAACTACCGATTAACCCAGAAGGAACCATTTTAAACAGAACTTTGCACATTATGGCGTATGCGGATGACACTGCAATCCTAGCAAGAAACAGACCCACACTAGAAGAAAATTACAATGTATTGGAAAATAAAGCGAAAGAAATAATATTAGAAAGAAATGTAAACAAAACAAAATGCATGAAAATGAAAGATACAAGAAGAATCAAAGAGGAAGAGAGCATAGATATGAGTGGTCATTCAATAGAATGAACAGGAAAATTTAAGTACCTTGGCACATTAATTACTGAAGACAATAAAACATCGGTAGAAATACAAGAAAGAATAATAAGTGGAAACAAATGCTATTATGCATTACAAAACGTATTCAAACCTAGGAACATCAGCAGAAGAACAAAATTAAGCCTGTACAATACGATACTAAAACCAGTAGTCATGTATGGGTCGGAGAGTTGGGCAATGTCGACGAGAGAGGAGGAATGGTTAGCGAGATGAGAAAGAAAGATCCTGCGGAAAATGGACCAAAAAGAGAGAACAACGCTTGGCGTATTAGAACAAATTTAGAACTACATGAACTGTACGACCAACCAAATATTATTGTAAGAATCAAACAAGAAAGATCAAGAAGGCCCAGGAGAAGATGGATAGACGACATGGAAGATTGATCTAAAGAAACTAGGCATCAAGTGCTGAAGAAGGAAAGCAGAGAACCGAGAAGAATGTAGGAGAGTGGTTAGGAAGGCCAAGGTCCTTCAAGGGCAGTAGAGCCGACCAGTAAGTAAATGCTGGACCTTTTAAGTCAACGAAAAAGAGCTGTCCTTTTGTTTTTATTTACTTAAAAAATGGATTACATGAAATTTCAATGCTTTAGGAAGAACGTAAACATATTATGACTAGATGTACCACTACGCAGTCAAATATACGCATCGCAAAAACATGGTGGGTTATATGGCGCAGTGGGAGAGTAAACTGAAAAGAACAATTTCTCAGATCTCAGCTTCTTTTTAACGGCACGTCGTCACCTTATATTTTCCCTTCCACGTGTAGAACACTTGTCTGCATAAACTGAACGAGTTTTATTGAACCATTTTGCGTATTTGTCATATTTTGTCCAGTCTTCTATAGACGTTGCATTTTCATGCAGTTCTAGGCAGAGGTACTCAACACATTCATTTTCAATGTCGTTATGGAATCGTCTCTGTCGTAAACATAAGCAAAGTTGCAGATGACGATATGATGAAGAGCAAATCTTCTATCCGCCATCCGCTTGTAACCTTGATGTTCCTTTCGCAGACTTTATATATATATAAAAATCAGTATTTCGTATGATATAATAGTCTGTTAGCCATCTTTCCAATGCTTTTGGTATTAGTGAAGTAGGAATTGTTAGAAATGAGCTCAATGAATCGTTCCGAGACATTGCTTCGTGATTATTTTCTCATGTAGTACAGTACAAAAAATGTACCTTTGAATTGTGGGTACAAAATTGGCGAATAATCATTGGCATTTTGTACCCACCATTTTTGAGAGGCAGTGGTGAACCCAGGGTTGGGTGTAGAGGGGAGGTTCTTTGACTCCCAGTTCGTGGGAGGGAACATATTAATAATAAAAAAAAGATGGTAAAATATTAATCCCTGTGTCCGTCACTGATTCTGAAATATGGTGGAATACCAGGATTCGTATTTTACCATTTTTTTAATTATTAATCTGTTCCCTCCGAAGAACTAGGAGCCAAAGAACCTCCCCTCTAAACCCAACCCTGGGTTTACCACTGCCTCTCAAACATTGTGGGGCCAGAATTCAATGGTACAGTTTTTGCAGTGTACCACTAGATGTACTGGGTCCTTGCATTGGGGAGGATGGTTTTGGGGTTTAGTAGTATCATTAGATGCACTGGCTTGTGGTGTTGGAAGATGGCTTACAATTTCTTCCTCTACAGCTGTTGAATAATATTACGGCTTACTGAGATTCTGGAACGGTTTGCTGAACTTGTGAACAGTTAGTATAACAAGAAAAAGTGCGCCATTTACCCCACCCTGTTTCGCACCATACCCCACTCCGTCGAGATGAATATTTTTCCAGTTACCTAACAAGATGGCAGCACTGTCTCAAATGTTGACAACAACTACAGAAGTGTAGATGACAAGCTTCTCGAATATTCCTTTGAAACTTTCTTAATTGATGCCTACATAAGATCTATGATGTGTACAAAATAGTGGAGACAAAAATATTTCACTTAATCAATATACCTTTTAAATTTAAAATAGTAGTATACCTTTTAATTTCGGTTCTACCGGAAATACTCTACTTTTTCTCCTCTTGTGTCTTCTCTTAAACTGTGAAAGATTGGCGCCAACGGACTATTCCTTCTTCACTAATCACGTGATGCCCCATCTGTCTCCTCGCGCCATCTGTCCACCTCCTACGCTATTGTTATTATAATCTTTTTAACATTCAAACTTGTACACGATCTAATATCGGCTTAACAGCTATTACAATAAAACTATAAGTTTTAATACACACTTTATATAAAATAAAACTAATAAACATTTAACAGTAAAATAGATAATATTATACCAAAACCTAATACCCAGTTTAATAATTATAATAAGGGTATTACTCCATAAAACTATTACCTACTATTCCATCATTATTCCTTACGCCTATCACATATGCAAACATGCAATAAAAACCTCTCTCCACAGTTTAAATAATAAAAAAATAATGAATTTAATGGATAAGAAACATTGGTACACTAAATTGAATAAAATATAAAATATAAAATCAAATGGTGTTATTAGCAATAATAAAATAAGAAATACAAGAATAGCAGTTAAATTGCCATATCCAATTAATACTACATTAATAGTACCATAGAAACTTCTACCTTATCCAACATTCACTAACACCGCTTGTATCCAATCTCCTTACATAATCAGCGATCCCATAATCACCCAACTGAGAAAACGATTAATAAGCTATAACATACCCTATTCAATCCAAAATTTAAAATAAAATATTAATTATAGCCGTATTTTAAAATTCTTGCACCATTGCAATATAATAGAACTTACATTTATACATCAAAATGACGATTATTGACAAACTCATGAAAACAACATAATCGTATTCTGACCAAAAACAGCTAACCTATCTTAAAAACAGTAACCTCGATCTAGTAACCAACAAATAAACACATCCCATAACATTAACTAAATACTATAAATCAGTCAGTACATAACGGAAATTACAAATCAATTAAGAGTACATCAAAAGGTACATTTATAGTTAGAACAATCAGATAGATCATCATAATTTACTAAGTATTAATATTATAAAACAAGGAAATTAGAAAAGCAAATTTGAGTTTCATTAATTCGATAAGAGTAAATTATAAGCGAATACAAAATACAATAAAATATGGCAAAAACTACGTGTAACAAGAGGTATATAATTAGAGCCGACCAATTATAGCATTATAATTCATTAACTCAATAGACCAATTAATATGGTAATAAAGAAATTAAAGAATTTACGAGAGTAAGCTCTAAATTGATGTAAATACCACTAATAAGTGTAGTAGAAATGTTTCACAAGTTTTAAGGTATTGACTCTTAATCTTATTTTTTGTTATTTTTCTTTCTTTTTCATTGGACATTGTTACTGGATATAAGTATCTGTTGTGTTCTGTCAACAAATAAAGAAATAAGTTTCAATAATTCTAAGCATTTCTGACCAGTCTGACAATGAACACCCAGACAGCAAACACAGCCTGAAAAAAAATGGCAAATTTACTTTTAAATGAATGAAATTATCAATAAATAAAAATAAAAATAAAAATAAAAATAAAAATAAAAATAAAAATAAAAATAAAAATAAAAATAAAAATAAAAATAAAAATAAAAATAAAAATAAAAATAAAAATAAAAATAAAAATAAAAATAAAAATAAAAATAAAA
>JAGDQP010001084.1:105165-132980 GCA_022664845.1 Lepisma saccharinum
AGAAGAAAAAGAATTAAAAGTGAGTAAAACTGTTACCCATTTTGGATTTTTTTTTCATTACGTCTTTTTCTAACACCCCTGCCCCATCCATCTCTCTTTTTTACATGCACATATATTCATTCACTCAGTGTTTTTTTAAACTTGCAGAATTAATAAAACCACAACTTCGTTTGGCATTTGTGTAACAGTGGAGTGATTTGAGTTAAGAAATGCAGATGCACTGTTGTTAGCACATTAGCTAACCAACCACTTCCTCGTTCGATTCTCTTTCATTGATAAAGCAAACGAAAAAAAAATGCATCAACACCACCAACAGATGTGTGTGTGTGTTTTTAAAATCGCTGCCGTGTTTGCAAAACCCATTGTGTTCTCATTAGTTCTAAAATTGCCCAATTTAGAAAGAAAAAAAGGTTTTCTTCCTTTGCCTTCTTAAAAGAAGAAAAAAGAAATAAAAAGGCTGGACATTGTATAATAGTGCAGAAACTTCGCTTTCACCAAACTCCCACCTTCATACATGCAACTGGATTAGACAATCTGCCTTACGTAATGCCGCCTCGCTTGTACATTGACTGCTACCTCCTTAAACTTTACTTGCGCTATACTCTCTCACAAAATGCTTTCAAATTTCATAATCATATGCTTCAGTGAAACTAACATTCCAGTAATTTCTGTTCCGTCTCCCTCATCTACATATATCTCGCTCGCTTTCTGAACTTTTTAAAACCACTCCTCTGTTTACAGCATCAATTGATGTTGTTTGTTTACTTTTTCTTTCTTGTTTTATTTTTTTGTTGCACAAGGGTCTCGATTACTCATTTGGTTCCTTACGCAGCATCAATGTATCCATACGCAGGCCTACAGCGTGTGTATGTATTGAAAACTTTACATTACCAGGTTTTTACATCGCCTTAAACCAAGAACTCATTACAATATCACCGAAAATGATTGCATAACGATCTTTTTTTTTCTTTGCCTACAGTAACACATTGTCATACGATTATCTTCCTCTCACAGTAATAGAGAAATGATGTATTGTGGTTATTTTCGGTTATGGTATCACCGAAAATGACATCATACTAGTTGTTTTTCGGTTATTGCATCACTAAAGTGACCAATCCTCCCTGATTTTCGGGAACATTCCCCGAAATAACACTTCCATCTCCGGCTGTCTTGGTCACCGAATTCTGGAAAATATAAAATAACGATCATAATGCCTCAATCCACAGAAGATATTTTGCAAAAACTCTGTATTCTAATGATAATTATTGAACTATTGTTATGTCTCCCGGACAGTAATGCCCCTATGGAGAGATTTAATTTCATCATAAACTACATAGGGCGAAGAAAAAGTCCGAAATGAAAATTGAGTCCATTCAGAAAATGTTAGTACTAAAAATAAAA
This sequence comes from Lepisma saccharinum, assembly GCA_022664845.1. NCBI lineage: Eukaryota > Metazoa > Arthropoda > Insecta > Zygentoma > Lepismatidae > Lepisma > Lepisma saccharinum. Next base: position 106,567 of record JAGDQP010001084.1, read on the forward strand.
AAATAAAAATAACTTTTTGTATGTCGTGTGGAACTTTTGATGAAAAAGATGAAGAGGACAACTGAGTTACTGAAGAAGATTCATTCCAGTGAGAAATATCATAAGATGAACCGAGGATCATTCCATTTTCCAACAGCAATTTAAAAAAAATCTGTGTAACCGGACAAATGACCTGACCAGGTAGGCACTACCGGACCCTGCTTAAAGTTATTTATGGCTGAGAAATGAACACGCATCGATCGGTTGTAAAATAAACAGCAGAATCAGGTGGTCATCTACAAAAGGTCTTGTTTAATTTCTGTTTCCATTAGACGTCATACTAAGAAGTTACTGAAATTTCCATGAGCTATCGAAACAAATTGTTCTATAAAGTTCCATATTTTGTTTTAGTTTGCTTTTTTATTTTAATTTTAATCCATAAGAAGAGTAAATTTACGCTTCATGACTTATATTATTGGTGGGGAGACGAGTCAAGGACTCCAAGATCATTACGGTATATCTCCTAGTCTTCTGAATTGAGGGTTTCAATTCATAAAATTGTTATCTTTGAATATTCTGTAACCTGCGTTATTAACAGGTGTTCTAACTGAGATTTACTCTCATCTTTAATTTTCATCAGTTCCTTCGAGACAAATGGATCATGTCTTGCTGGCTTCTCACATCTTGCAACTTGATACGTTTCTTTTCTTTTTTTTTCGTTAAAGCACGCCTCCCTCTTTGAAACTCAGCGGGAAGCTGCATACACCAAGCTCAGAAAAGCTGAACACAGACCAACTTTTGCCCTTGTTGCAAAAAGACAAGTTTTCTCTGCTTGTCTTTACGGGCATCGCCGTTGGCTTCTTCATTATTTCTTTCGCTGATTTGTGTATTCAAGTAAAAGTATTCCCTGTGCAATACACACGTGTTATGAATGGTCATTGGGAACGTGGAGGTAGCCAGGGTTACCAGACGTCCTCATTTTGGAGGACATGTCCTCCTTTTTATCTTATTTTCCTTCTTACACTTCTAAATATCTTGAAATGTCCTCCATTCTCTAGTGACCAGGTTAAAAAGTTTCGAATTAGACATATATTGTACTCCTGTGATTCAAATTCTTAATTTTAATAAAATGTTTTTTACCTGAAATATCAAGTAAATGATTCATCATTTGGTAACCACTTTCCATTTTCATAAACTTTTATTACTTGATAGGACGATACAATAAAAATGTTTTATATAAAAAAAAAAAAAAAAAAAAAAATGTAACTTACCCTGGAAAAACTAATTTGAAAGAAAGAAATTTTTCCGTTGGTCAATTGCTCTTTTTTTCTTTTCGGGTTTTAAATTAAAGGTAGCCACTACCAACTGAAACTAGCTGTCCTTCATTGGAAGAAAAATCAGCAGTTGTCCTTCATTTTTAACTTTACTGTCCTCCACTATAAATAAAAATGATCTGGTAACCCTGAGTAGCTCTCCACAAATTCTTGTCCTACGGAACAAAGTAAGATGGAGTGGTCAGTCCCACACTCAGCAACTGTTATCTTTCAATGTGCCTAGAAGTATCAATGACATTCTGGTACTCAATTTAATAGGACACTGAGTGCACTGCAGAGCGCTAGGAATGAGAGCACTCACGAAAAGCGTCCACAGCCCTGGCCGGGGTTTGAACCCAAGCGTTCCGATTCGTAGTCAGACGCGCAATCGCCTGAGCTACTGCGACTCAGTATTCAAGTAAGGGACGTTATTGTTGGAGTGGAGACTTGAATCACCTAAAATAGAAAATTAATTTCTATTCGAAAACTTGATTATATATCAATACAAGGCCATAGGTTCGCTTTCTAAACTCTGAACCAAGATCTTTCCAACACAGTATTCGATTTCGGGAAAAGAGCCTTCTAGTTTCAGAAGATCTAGGGAATATAAATTTAAGTATCGTTTTATATCTAGTGATATAGAAAAACTATCATAGTACAACTTTGATTCGTCCCACCATTCTGTAAACATAAAAGTTCTTATGATGATATTTTTGAAGGTTTGAAATTCTTTATTTTTCTCCCATAAAATTTACCATCTTTTTATTACTCTAAAAAGAATAGACACTAAATGGTATATGCAGGGGGTTTCAATAATGTAAATTAATTGACTTTTTTTTTTTAAGAAAAAAAGGTTCATTTGAAAAAAAATAATCGAATCATCCTAATGATAGTTTCCTGCATGTTGAGAATTCATTCAACCAAAGCGAAAAGAAAAACTAATTTAAAATTTGTGTTCAATTTATTGATTCGTTTTAAAATTGATGACTCCAAACTGGCAGGTCGTATTCATTTAGTTAGTTTTTTTTTTTCCATATTCATGCACTATACAAATTTCAGTACATCGTCACGTACGAAGTTTATACAATCAGCTATTTGCTCCTGGTTCTCCTTTTGAAATATTGTAATATAAGATCTATGTTTTCACATACATCACTCCGCGTTACCCCCGTCCATTCTTCCGTTTGATATTCACCAGCCTGGGAAAACGGATGTCTATGTGATCAAAGTCAGCACATTAAGAATGTGTTTATGTACATTTTATTCAGGTGACTTAGTTAACAAAAGGGTTACTTGCGCAAAAAAAAAAAAATAATGCAATTGCAACTCTAGACAAGTCACCAGCAGCAGGAAAAAAAAACCTAACATTCCTTGCATCATGAGAATGAATATATCTAGACAGTGAGACAGGTCATCAACCTTGCTGACAGCGGAAGTTCTTCGAAGGAAAAGAAGTTGATGACCCAGTGTTTCAGAAATCAGTCTCGCGCTTCAAACTCACGTTTTCTGCTTCTCCCTTTTCTCACCTCTTCCATTTTAGTCAGTCATTGCACTCCCTCTTTCCTCTGTTACAATAACTTTTGCAACTTTGATATCGCAGAGAAAGTTTTGCCATGCTACAGAGAAGGAGAGAGAAAGTCCATGCTTACAGCAGCTGCTCAGGAACAAATGTATTCTTTATGTAAGACATTATAAAAATGCAATAAAAATAATAAAGAACAGACTAAACCTTGTGTGGCAAGGTCAGGTACATAGGCTCATCATATTGATGATGGTTATCTCATAAATAGGAAGTTATTGGCCTCGAAGATTCATTGTTTTACATGAGGACTTGCAATCGTTAGGATTTTCTAGTTACTTGCCACAATTCTGAAATCGCTCCCTTGACACGAAATACCTTGAAGAATGTTCATGATTGGTGTATTATTACCCGTATTCAACTAAGGTCACAAAGATGGCTAATATCACAAATGAAAAAAAATAAACTCAAAATTCAATTACAAAGGAGTTTTCCTGTCAAGCGTGACCTCTAACTACAGGCGAAAATTAGCATGATTTGATATGTTAGATACCCAGAAAACAATAAATTTGTTTAAACAGGGCCGAAAGAAATCTAAATTTCTCTACACAACTAATTGTTTAAATGCTTCTCGTACAATTTATTTTACAACAAAGTAGAATAAATTTGTTATTTTTTTTTATTATTATTATTTTTGACGTTAAATTAACCTGTACATATTATGTTTATTTTTAAAACGAATTTCAAATTAAAAAAACTGAATATTCTTCAAGCAAAAACCGGTCTTCAGAGCGTAGTAGTAAGTGCACAAAATAATAGCATTCATGCTATTCAAAATGTTGCATTTACGAAGCGCGTAAAGCGGTCTTTACTGTATTAAAACTAAAAAGGTTGGTTAGTCGATTGAGGATAAACGCCAAATCAGATTTCAAATCGTTTTTAAAAGGAAAGAAGGCTAAAAGCACATAGGACGTAACAAATTTGTTTTTGATTGTCACGGCATTTACAGGGCTAGTTTATACAAACAGTTGAGTGAAGGTCCTTTAGTAGAAAAAACAAAACAAAACACAGGAAACATATTATCTGAATGTCATTGGTGAACATGATAATGTCAGCTATCAATGCACTTAACAAGTGGCAGTTGTTATTTGTCACTGCTTTGATGAAACTTTCAAGGTTCTTCCTTTGACAAATTGGTTCGTTTTTGATGACTTTCTGACTGAAATCTAATAATGGTCGTCAACTTCTTTCGAAATAAGTGAGGAGTAGTAACGTTTGTTTTGTTGAGGGCTGTCTTTGGTGTTTCATCAAAGATTATCCTTATCTTTCTGCTTTTATGCTACTATGCTACTGCTACTTTAGTACATGCTACTATAACAGATAGCGGTACATGTTACTACAGAGCTGCATAGAAAGTGAAAATAACAAGACAAGGAGAACAAGAGATAAATATACAGTACGAAGAGGAATAATACCACAAAGTTTTCAACATAGCACAATATGTATAATATATGTATAATAGATATCTGGTTTAGACATTCTATATGTCTAGGAGATCTCTCTAGGTAATTTATGTTAGAGATTTAATAGATGTATAAATGGCCTAAATTTTCACATGTAAAACACGAATAATATATATATCTACCTAGATGTTTCTAATACATTTATGCATTCGTTAATGCGTGTAGTGTAACTCTCACTTTCACCAACTTGTCGAACCTTCAGGTACCGTCTAAGTTTCTTCAATTTAAGAATAACCCACATCTGAGTAGTATATGGATACTTAACTCCGTAATCCTGAAGACAAACGCTTTCCTTAAGCGTAATGTATAAAATATATATCTAATATACGTAAAATAGATATCACTGGAAGACAAAACGCGAAGTAATATTTTGTTTAGATATTTATTAGAGGCCTAGTAAATATCTCAAATAGATTTGATATGAGTTCTAGTTCTATAGACGTAATTTAGATATCTATTGTACGTACATCTTGGGTACGAAATTTGAGTTTAATATCCTCTCTCTCTCACACACACACGTACACTTGCAAATATAAAACAATGTATGATGTATTGGCATTGATTATACATAATATTGCTTTTGACCGATATTTCGATGTTTCGTCTACAGATCAGCAAGGCAGTTTTGTTCTAAATATTATGAATTTTAAATGGATTTGACTTGGTTAGAATTTTGCAGTTAGGAGAAATGTAGTGAAGTTAGTCTTAGTTAAAATAATTTAGCTGGTTAATTATGTCAAGAATTTGTTTGTTTTTTAGGTTAGCAGAAGAGGTGTTAGGAATGAAATTATATTATTAATATTATGATTTTTAAGTTGTGCCATTTGTCCATACAATGAGTTTGCTTTTGTGTTTTCTCGTAGCATCCGTGGATTGAAATGATAAGTTGATTAGAAGATGTTAATTGTTGTCCGCTGTTGCTGATACTGTTTAGAGTTGTAGTAATTCCTGTAATGTGATTTTGTGGCGTAAAAACTTTTGATTTAATTCATTTGGAAAGTTTAGGTGAGCAAATTTTTTTATCCTGTAACGATTCTTTGTATTTTATTTTACATTGTTTTAGGTAATCCAACATAGGTGTGATAGAGATATCGTTGTATAACCAAGTTTTTTCTTCCTTCCATATCCTACGGGAAACTCACAGCCAGTATCTCTCAAACTTCTAAAAAAAGGTCGATATTAATATTAGAATTGAATAATTCTCGTGGCCATAAATTAAAATTGGTCAAAGAATTGCAAGATATATCCTAGTTTTTAGTAGTAGGGTCGAATTGGATAATAAAATATATTTTAAAGCTGAGAAAATCTGAAGTGCTTTCTTCCGTCTGTCCATAATGTGAGATTTGAAATTTAGCCGTTGGTCTAATGTGACTCCGAGATATTTGGCATTCCGCGATGATTTGATGTGTGTTTTATTTATACATATTGATTTTTCTTTGTTCTTTCTAGTTCCTCTTCCGGTGGGATAGAAAATAATAAACTGGGTTTTTGTTGGCATTCAATTCAAGCTTCCAGGTCCGGCACCTCTCAATGAATAATTTAGCTGGCGTTTGGAGGTTTTTAATAGCAGCATCTACCGTTTTAGCAGCAGTCCAATATGCAGTACCGTCTGCAAAGAGTCCTAGTTGAGTTAATTTGTGGGTTGTTGTTGGTGTATCATTGACATAAATTGAGTACAAAATTGGACTCAGGGCTGCCCCCTGGAGAACACCTCTTCTAACAGTAATGCTTTCCGAATAAACATATCAAGATTTGATCTTTGTAATTCTACCTGTCAGAAACTGTATGTGCCATCTAATATTTGTGGTTGGTAAATTTAATTAATAAAGTTTGTAAAGTAGGCCGTCATGTCATACTGTGTCGAAAGCAGATGAGATCCATAAATATGGTCTATAGTTGTTAAAGTAATTGGTCTGTAGTTGGCTGAGAAGAAGCGGCTTTTGTTTGCTTTGGGGATAAATATGGTAAAAGCAGTTTTCCATGTCTGAGGGATAAAACCAAATTTGATGGAAGCATTAAATAGTTGGGAAGTATATGGTAAAGAGTAAGTGGACCTTTTTGGAGAGCTATATATGGAATCCCATCCGGACCCGGTGCAGTGTTTTTCTTTTTCTTGATATTTTTTTTTTTTATAATTTCGTCTTGTGTAATGTTATCTAACAAAATGGAAGTGTTGCCCAAATGATTATCTTTCCTGTCTAAGTCTGTAATATTTTGAAAGTGGTTAATGATATATTTAATTTGGGTAGTTGTCTTCTGAATTTCCAGTACAAAATTTTGTCTGTAGAAGTATGTGGGTCAGTTCCAATTTTGTCTTTGAATTCAGAGTGAAGTATATCAACGAAATTATGATCAGAGATAACTGTTTTGTCATCTAATTTACTAGGTAGAGTGTGTCTGAAGCACTTTCCTCCTCTGGATGGAAATCTTCCAAAATTATTTGGGGTTTCTATAGAAATTTTCTGTAAGATTAGATATGAAAATACTATATTTTTTTTTTGTTTTCTGAACTGTATTTTATCTCCTTTTCTAGGTTATTAATCTGCTGTTTGATGTTCCCTGCGGGTCTTTTATGAAATAATCTGGAAAGCTTTCTTTTATATCTAATAGTCGAAATGATGCCTGGTGGAAGACGCTCAGCGTTAAGTATTATTTGTTCTCTTGGCACTGTATCCTTTATAGTCTCATGCAGAATTTCTGTGATGGAATTGCTGATTGATTCAGTATCTTCTATGGTTTCAATTGATTGTTTAATTTGAGAAAGTTTGATGTCTACTTTATTCCTGAAGTCGTTCCAGCCTGTTTTGTTGTAATTTGGGTAGTAATTAGTGGAGAAATACTTATTAATCTGCAGAAGAAATGTTAAAAAAATTCACAGTGGCCGGAAGGAAGGCTTTTTTTTCACGTATTTTGAAATTAATTTGTTTGCCATAGATGGTGATAAAAGAATTTTATCTGGAGCAGTTTCAATATTATTTGAGAATCGAGTTGGTCCGACATTTATGTTAATTCGTGCAGATTGCAATAGATAGTTAAAGAATTTGCTTCCATTTCCATCTGTTTTTGGGTCTCGCATTAGAGGATGTTGACAGTTTATATCTGCAGCAAGAATGAGATTTTTATACTTTTCAAGGAAAGTAAGGAGTGGTAAACTGGAGGTAATATGTGGACTTGGACTTGAGTAAAGTGTAGCTATGTATAATGGATCTTTTGCTTGAGAGATGGAAATAAGGAGAGGAGTAGTGTGAGGATCTTGCAGAGGTTTTGGTAAAGGAATCTCTTGAGCATTTATTCTGTTATTTACTAAAATAGCTACTTCTCCGGAGGCTTACTGACGTTCATTTCTGAATATTCTGTAGCGTGGTGTGGATATATTTCTTTTTGATGAGTTTTGTTTCATTTATGACTATGATATCAATTTTGTAGTCTGTTGCCAACTGTAAGATTTCATGTATTTTTTTTTCCTGACTCCGTTTATATTAATGATGAGGATTTTTAATATGTTTTGGGAGACTTGTGTGGTTTTATTGGCCATCTTCAGTATCTATTGGTTTGAAGTTGTGCCTTTTCCGTTGTTTTTTTTTTTATGTATTCTTCATTCCCTGTGAAGATATGTCCATCTACCGATTAAACGATGTTAAGATGTCGCTGAAGATACTCTTCTGTCGGAGCCTGGATGACGGAATTTATTTTGGAAAGTGATAATGATTCTTCCGGCAAAGTTAATGTAAGTGACAGGACTGATATTACCCATTTCGATATTTTTCCAAGTGTTCATTTAGCTTTTGTTGAATAGTTTGTTCAATGTTTTGGTTGATTGGAGCGTCCTTATCGTGATTTTTATGTCGCTTACTTGTATCTTTTGTGATTCCTTAAGAGCTTCTGAGTAGATCAATTTTCTTTCTGAATTTAAAGGAGCACGATAAATTCTGTCTGGTATTACGTTTTGACTTTGTGTAGGTCTTTGAGGACATGAGGCAGCTGCCGTTCGGTGTCTATTGCTCTTACACGTACCACAATAATTTTTGTTTGGTATTTGATTACAGGTGTAATTGGGATGTTCTTTTCCGCATTTGTAGCAGGAGGGTTTTCTTGAGCAAGGCCTATTCATGTGATATAGAAGACAGGTTCGGCATGGGAAGTGTCTACCGGAATTTTTGGATTCTTCTACTCGAAAACGACAGTATCCAATATAAATGCCGTTTGTTATCAAACTGCTGAAGAGATTTGGATCTTTGGTAAAAAATCTCACAAGAGGTAGCGGCCCCTTGTCATTTTTGATTCTAGTAGCATTGGTAATAGAAGGATATTTCTGTTTGAAAGTATCCAGTAGCTTTTTTATTTCTACGTCTGTAGAAATTCCCCTTATCACACGTAAATGTGGTGGTGGAGGAAGGTTTTTGTGTTTAGCATATCAATCCCGCTACACCATCTTGTCATTTCAAACCCAATGTTAGGTTTCACTTGGCTCATTTTCCACCAATCCAGGAAGCCAATCCGTCCACGTGCAAAAGTGACAAACAAAAGTTGTTAGATAGGTATAGATGTGTTTTTTATTCCACTTTTAATCTTGAATGAAAGAAATAATGAGATTATATCTATGTTAACCTTAAACTAACAATGAATATGAGTGATTATTTCGTACTTCTTTGTATTTGATTGGCATAGAGGTAACATAGAAAAGAAGCTTTAACAAATGCATAGTGAACTAGTCAATCAAAGCCATTAAATATTTTGCATTTTGTTTCTAATTCAACAGAAAAGTACACTGAAAAAAGTCGCTTAGGGTCAGTTCTACAATCGACCGCTAAACTTCTAGCCAGCGCTATGTTGAGGCCAACTCTCATTTTGCGTATTCTCATTGGTCAAAATCAGACTTGGTCTCATTCTTTGCTCCTGATTTTTGCCATTTATTTCTTGCAAACGTATATTGTTGCTTTATGTCTGTCAGTTTTACAGGAGAATTGCAAAACTATCTCGAAAAAGTGATGAAGTAAAATTGCAAAGAAAATCAATTTGCCAAGTTACGCAGAAATCGATTATGCAATTTGTTTGTGAACTTGTAACATATTTGTTGATAAAGAAATTGTCGATGGTTTCAGAATTTTGAACGGAAACGGTTAGATTATTATTTTACAGGATATGAAGAAAGAGCATACATATTATCTCTTACAAGTTACCACATCGTCTGCAGTAGAGGTCAAGTAAAGAGATGCTTTGGTCTACTTAATGGGCGGTAAACGTTACTTCACATCACAGTGAGTGAGTGCGGGAGGGGGGGGGAAGGACTTTATGACCCTTTGATGTGTTAGAGAGTGATTGTGAAGTTTGTTAATTTCAGTGTTGCCAATTAACTGATTTTAATCCTTAAAACACGTCCTCTGGCTGTGCTAAATTTTGTACCGTTGATAAGAAGCATAGATGTACAGTACATTTGGACCCAACTCAATCACGAACTCAAAATAAAATTTCAAAATTGACCTCACTTAACCTCAAACTCACGATAGGACTTTAACCCTTACCTCCTTCAACGTCGTCACGATGGGACTTCAACCTCGATCTCACTCGACCTCGACATCACTCAATCTCAACCTCATTCAACCATAAACTCACGATCGCATTTCAACCTCAACCTCTCTCAACGTTACTCACGATGGGACTTTAACATCGACCTCAAAATAAAATTTAACTTTGGCCTCACTTATCGTCAAATTTAAACCTCGACCTCAACTTCAACCTCATCCTCAGTCTACCTCGACCTTGCGTCGAGAGATCGATGTTGAACCTCGTGAGGTTATACATCGCGAGATTCAACAGCTCTGGTAACAAGTCATCTTGTTATTTAATTAATTAAAACTTTCATAATGTTCTTTCTAGATTTAGAGGTAATCACAATTTCACAGATTTTTCTAATCAAAATTCTGTAACATGATTTATGAAATAAGGAATTGAAGAAAAAAAAAAGAGAAGAAGCAAAACGGATTTTAATCAAACTGTTAAACAAAAGTACATTTCTTGTAACCTCAAAGAGCCAAGCTTTGATGACTTTGGTGCACTTTATATATCGAAATATGTGAACAAGCTTGTTTCTTCTACTTACAAGGGAACTGTCTCCAGTGGAAATCGCAAATCAACATTGATCTTAAATAGTACATTGATAATGTATTCTAATGGACACTCTTGTAGTGCTACATTTCAAAATTTAGAGCAACACGAGTTACATGGCTTCAAAGCCTGCGACATTTTGTTCTGAACGCCTGTAGAGTAGGCAACACTTCATGTATTTGCGTGGAAGGTGCGGTTTTTTCCCCGTTTGCTTTCATATAAACAGTTGCGCTGAAGATAACGTATATGTTAAAGTTATTGATGAAGTAGACGTTATAATTAATTGCACTGATCTCTGCCAAATACAAGTATTATATAAATACAGGGTGGACCAACGGAAACTTCCCATCCCGTTTATTTCGTAATATAATGATTACCAGGAAGAATCCCGACACAAGTCACTTTAATTTCAAGGAAAATGTACATGTACTATTGTGGTAAAGCACTGCATGAAACTAGGGGAGTTTCAATCTAGTGGAAAAAATATTTTTTGAGTGACAAAACACGGGTAAAAAGAGAAAACATGTGAATAGTCTTTCGATTCTATTTACAAAGAAGAAAGTTATCGTTTACTAGTTTCTTTGAAGGCTTTCCAAGAAATTGTATGTGGAACTTTTAAATTATTAACTGAAAATTGGTACGTGAGGTAATATTTTCCACTATTTAACGTTATGAGAAGTGCAGCTGCCATCACAAGTAGAAAAGAACTCTTGAAAACATCCTCCATTAAAAAAGAAAAAAGTATAGACCTCTGATAATGAAGAACAGAGCATTACTGTTTGTGGACTGACAAAGCTCCCAAAAACCAGGGTAACCAGAAGTCTCCCATTTCCAGCGAGGGGATAGTCCCCGGATTTTCCTACTAAGCGTCCCCCGTTCAAGTAACGTCCCAAATAGGCGATAGATAAAGAAAATAAAAACAAAAATTTTGAATATATAGTTTTTTAAAAAATGTGCTGATTACCCAATTTTTGCTTGAAAGCAGATTGTTACAGCTATTCTTTCTAAAACAAAGTTCAGTATAGGGATAGACGGAACCGGATCCCGAAGAAGCTGAGAACCAGATCCTGAAGGAACCGGTTCTAAGGGAACCAGATACCCGGTTCCAATATGATCCGGAACCGGATTTCTTATGATCTGGTAATGCGAATCCGGATGCATCCCTACTATATCATGTATTATAATGTGAAGAACTTACTAAGACACTCCATTGTTTGCGTACTCATTTGGTAAGCAAACTGTACTTACCAGTTTGCAACATTGTATTAATATAGTGTAATCAATGCAAAGCGCGATATTTGTAAAGCATTTCCATGTCGTGTCACAAGCTGAAGGAAGGTCGAAGCGCGAGGTGAAGGCAAAGAGTTTGTTGGTTTGATGATGAAATGTGTTAACGATCTGTTAATGATTGAAAGGAGTGTGAATGGGCAAACCAAAAGAGTGAAGAGGAGAAAAAAAGTGCTGATAAAAATGCATTCAACTGCGAGGATAGAAAACTTGGAAAGCAAATAGGCCTGCATGTTTATTCGTTGTTGATGAAATCAAAGTAAAGTAATTCCTTTTTCTTTTCCTTTTTTCTTCTTCTAAGTTTCACGGAATTAGAATTACACGACATGGATTTCCGGTGCAAGAAATAAAAGGAAATGGTAACGCAATTCGTGAAGGGCAGAATAGATTATTGATATTAATTGCTCAATAAAGACATCGAATATTTTGTGCACTTAGATTCAGAGAAAATAGTCAATGGAAGAAAATAGTCGCGGTTTGACAGTGGCGATCTTGACTGAAGATTTCTACAGTTTTCGTAATTCCCAGCAAGTGAATACCAGGACGGTACCTAGTATACAGGTCTCGGCTGCTATTTCCCTCCATTTCTTTCCTTCGAAGGGTGTTTAACTTTGGACGTCATCCCTCAGATGAAATTGTCTAAAACTTTAAGGCACTAGAAAAGGTTCAAAATGGTCTGAGTACAAGTTTTTTTGTAGCGCATGAAAAAAGTAAAATGTTGGCAGCAGCGGGGACAGATCTCCCGAGTCGTCTTGGTTTAACCAACAGAACTACGAAAAAGGCATTTAATTCGGTACTATTCTCGCTACATTTTAAATAAATTCTTCACCTCTCTTGCTACATATTGAATAAATTAGTCACTTTTCTCGGTATACACTACATAAATTCTTCACCTTTATAGGTATATATTGGATAAATTCGTCACTTTTCTAACTATATATTCAAGAAATTTGTCACTTCTCCCGCTATGTATTGAATAAATTCGTCGTTTTTCTCGCTATATATTAGTTAAATCCGTCACTTTTCTCGCTATATATTGAACAAATTCTTCCCTTTCTTATTACTACATATTGAATTAATACGTCCCCATTATCACTATATATTGAATAAATTCGTCATTTTTCTAGCTTTCTATTTGTTAAATGTGTCATTTTTCTCGCTATATGTTGAATATATTCTTCCCTTTTAATTCTACATATTGAATAAATTCCTCTCTTTTCTGGCTAAATATTGAATAAATTCGCCACTTTCCTCGTTATAGGGTCATTTGGAGTATTTCAAACGGTTGGGGAATTCCTAGACTTCTAAGCTTCCAACACTGAAGATTGCATAAATGTCCGTTCGTGTTATAAACAATAGTAGAGGAAGAGACTTCGTAGTGTACTGAATCTCTGCGCTGATTTATGAGTTTGTGTGGCATATTTGTAAAGGACATGAATCATATTTGTAAGGTTCAGAAAACGTGACTAAAATGGCCCTGTTCTAAAATAGGACATTCGCTTCTTAAGTTTTTATATGAACCAGTGCCGATCATGGAGTTCGAAATCATTGCATGCTGTCAAAGGGTAAGTTTTATGTGTGCACAGATAAGTTCTTTTCCTTTCGTAAATGGTGCAAACTCCAAGAATTAATATGTTTTTAATATTAGGCGTTTTGGATCAATGACGATATGATGTTGTGGGGTACTTCCGACATCTTCATTAATAGTATATTTCTATACTTTTTTTTCACGAAAATCTATGTGACACTATTCGTGTAAATTACAAAGATGTCTCTCTTTATTTTCCCCAGCAAACATGGTTCGTACCGTGTCCTGAAATCGTACAGTGTCCTGAGCTCACATGTCCTGAACGCACAAGCTAAAATCGTGGACCGAGCGCACAAGCAGGTATCTGGCGTGTCCTGAGCGCACCGCAAGAAATAGTTGACCTTGCAGGGTTGAAGGAGCACCTTGAGTGATGCAATAATAATACGCGTAGTAATATGTTCATGCTTTAATAACTTCAAATGAAGGAAACAGAACTGTGAACTGCAACTTATTTTTATTAACATAACAATGATGTTTAATACGATAAAATAGTACGATGCTTCTATCTTGCAAAGCAGCGAAATTTAATGACATTCAATCCTTCCTTCACACTTTATCCAAGCTTAGAACTGGCTGTTTAACAAACTACAAACAACGTACAACGAAGTGTTTAAAGGAGCGGGGACAAAATCCAAAGGACAGAATTCAAGCGAACAAAAATCGAAGACAGTTTATCCAATGACGGACAAAATCTAAGGGGACATTATGTAAGCATTTCTTCATTGTTAGAAATATCAGGAATATCAAAGTAAAAATAATGAATAGGTACAGGTATTATTAAGCACCATTAAGCCAGTTTGTGGTGGACAACATCGTGCTCGTGGGTTTCCTCAGGGTTCTACCGTTTCCTTCCATTTTGTCATTCCACCAATTTTCTTCATCACTCACTTTCATCATTCTTCATTATCATGGCCTGAGCCCAAAGGCCTAATAAAGAAGAGCAGCTTACCATTCTACCTTATTTGTCAAGATAATAATATTGAATATAATGAGTTACAGTTTACAGCTATCGTTTCTTACAGTTTACCTTTTCACAAAATATCCTCCTCCTGCCCTTCAAGGTCAACTAGTCTTTCTTGCGCAGCGCTCACGACTAGCCAGATACCTGCTTATGCGCTAGGTCCACGATTTTGGCGTGTGCGTTCAGGACACGGAGTCTTTGAAAGACTTCGAAATACTCTAGGAATAAAGAAACCATGGCTTCAGCTTTTGATGAGGTAAGAAATACGATGAGTATTGCTACAGCTACAAAAACGTCTCACGTTTCTTGGTCCACGTTGGGGGACAAAATACTTAAAAGAAAAACAAGAATTTGAGTAGAAATCAAATTTGTTCGACTTACAAATAGATTTAAAACTTCTGGAATTAATCCATTAATAAAATCGCTGAGAGTGCAGAAGGGTATGGGTCAAGATAGTCCTATGCCACATTTTTATGATTCTGAGAAAAATCAGAATGAAAATATCAAGATATTCCATAAATCAGATTTTAAATTTGCCTCCAAAATTCTTAGTATAAATTAAGGCCCTACAATACATTTATCACTAACAATGTTAATTATTTGGAATTGTGCATAGATCATTGAATACAGGTGAAAAATGGGAAAGCAAATGGTCAAAATTGTGGCATAGGACTACGGTATGTTGCTGCAGGGTTTTTATTGTAATTTATTATACGTACGTAGAAGCTCCTTTTAAAATGTTAAAGTGAAAAAATACTTCGAAAGTGCAGAACTTTAATATTTTTTGTTATTTTAAGTCCCTTGATAGCAAAGTTATAGCAAAGGGGACCTTCTATTCCCGCTCATAGCGTCCGTCGGACCGTGTCCAGAAATTAAATCTCAGTAACTACAAGGTATACAGAGATGCGTGAGGTGTCGTTGGAAAGGTCTTGACTAGACTAGCTCAGATACGCCGGAACCGTCTTGATTGGTCCAGTGGTTCAGTGTTGCCAATCCATTTTTAAAAATCAATTGTTCGAATTACTTCCATGCAGTTAGACCTAGCTGCGCCAAACTTAGCATAAATATTATGCGACACAATAGACAAGTACTGTGAGTTTTCCGTACCTAAGCACAACAGTCATCAGTGTTGCCGCCCTATTTTATAAGAAATAATGCTTGCGTGGATAAAATGCTATCAAGAGACCAAGATTTTGGGATTCGTAACAGAATTGCAGCTCCAACTTGTTTAGTTCTAAAGTTTTCCCTTTTGTTAGCACCACTTTTGCACTTAGAAAATGCCAATATCGGTCCATAGACTCAAATATTCAGTATAATATGCAAGTCAAACAATGTATATAGGTGCCTTTCGGCAAGATAGTCCTATGCCACATGCATTGTTTTCTACGTTTGACACTTGATGTAATCAACTATTCTTTGTGATCGACACAAATAGGGTTTATAATATAAGAAATTATTACACAATGAGAAAATTCTCTTCTCATTTAAAAGCTCTTACCAATATTTACACAGGTCTACGTGAAGAAAGTTCATGCATTAGGTTTCAGAAATACAGTCGTAAGAAACATTATATTTAAAATTCCTGAACTTACCTCATTTTGGGTTTCTCCAGAAGATTCTGCTTCAGGAGAAGAGGGCACATAATTATGCTTCTTCACTGGTAGATAGCAACTCTTTAATATCACTTATATCTTCTACGTTTAAATAAGCCCTTTTCTCGCACTCATTCTTTGCCTACTTGTTACCGAGCCGCCGTAGCTCAGTGGTAGCGCGTTGGCGTAGCATTCGGAAGGTCGTGGATTCAATCGCAGCTTCCAACCATCCTGACAGATTTTTCCAGTGTTTTTCCTCAGTTACAACAGGCAAATGCCGGGGTGGTACCTTCAACTTAGACCCTGGCCGACACCTTCCCACATCCTTTCCCCTCCCCTATCTCGGCCTGAGCCTTAGATGCCAAAAGGCTATTTTTTAAAAAAAAATCTGACTACTTGTGTGGGAATCCGAGATGATGTTTCAGCGTGTGGCATTGGACTTTGTTGCTGATTTTTTTCATGGAATCTCTGGGGACAAGAAGGAACTTTAGAGCACATGCCGCCATTTATAAAGATATTTCGAAACCTGTTCAATAGTGCCACGTATGAGCATGTTGCGACTACCGTTAACTCGTTTTTCACCAAAGTATAGGCCTATCTTGCCCCATGCCCTTCATATATTCTTTCAAGTGTTCATTACAAAAGTTTGCAGAAACAATCAACATCACAAAGTAATTTGAATTGATTTTACCAGGTGTATGCATAAGTTTTTGCCGGTTTTTGTGGTAAAGAAAACACATAATTTTCAAGGGAAATTAATTTTGTTTTATTCAAAATATTGGCCATCGGCTTCTACACATTTCGCCCATCTTTCAGGTAATTGATGCATACAATTCCAGAAAAACTGCTTGTCTTTTGCGGCAAACCATTCGTCGAGCCATTTTCCAACGTCTTCGAAATTGCTGAAGTGCTGCTCTGCGAGCGCGTGCCCCATTGATGAGAAGAGGTGATAGTCAGATGGCGCCAGGTCTGGGGAGTACGGCGGGTGCGGAAAGATGTCCCATCCAAGCGATTTCAAGGTGTCTTTCACTGGTTTTGCTGTGTGAGACGGCGCATTGTCGTGTAACACAATCACTTTGCCATGTCTTCGGACCCATTCCGGTCGTCTTTCGATCAATGCGTGATTTAAATTAATCATTTGTTGGCGATAGCGTTGTACATTAACGGTTTCACCGGGCTTCAAGAGTTCATAATACACAATACCGCTCTGGTCCCACCAGACACAAAGCATGGTCTTCTTGCCGAAGCGATTTCGCCTTGGTGTTGAAGGACCGGCTTCGCCAGGTGAAAGCCACGATTTTTTCCGCTTCGGGTTTTCAAAATAAATCCATTTTTCGTCACCCGTCACATTTCGATACCAAAAGAATTTTCTTTCGTGGCGTTGAAGCAGCATTTCACAAGTAACTTTGCGATTTTCCATTTGACGTTCATTCAAATCGTGTGGGACCCATTTACCCAGTTTATTGATCTTCCCCATTGCTCGTAAACTTCTGCTTATTGTTTCTTGTGACACATTTAATGCTTTTAACAATTGCTGTTGAGTTTGAGTTGGGTCATCCTCCAATAACACCTGCAATTGCTTGTTTTCGCACTTTTGTGGTCTACCAGAGCGCGCACTGTGTTTCACATTGAAATCACCACTTTTAAATTGTCGAAACCATGTCTCACATGTTCTAATCGATGGAGCGTGTTCACCATATGTTTCTACCAGCACACGATGACATTCAACAGGCTTTTCCTTTTGATTAAATAAGAAAAGCAATGCGTGCCGCAAATGTTCTTTTTCAGTCATAAACTTTGACATGATCACTGAACGATAAAACAAAGACGCTAGTGTTTGGCGGACTCTACTTGTGTGTGTTTGTAGTTTAATGTCAGACGAACAAAATGACGTATGTGTCAAATGAATACGCTGCGTACTTTTCGCTGGCGCCACTCTTAGGTAAACCGGAAACTACTTATGCATACACCTGGTAATCGAGTACCTCCACCCTTTGTTTGACTTTTTTTCTTACGAAGAACACTCGCCACGTGTCAGAGTCTTATTTTGATCAAAATTCGTATGTAGCGCCTAGGTAAACCTTCAAAGCCAAAATCATAGGTGCTGTCGTCAACAAATAACGACAGGTGAACCCGAGAAAGATGGAATAAAGAGCAAGTAAATCGAATACAGAGTAAGGAAAACGCAATTTCTTTTATAAACTGTTACATATATTGTAAGCAAATGGCTATTGATGGATACTGGACAGGATGTGATACATGCTGGATGGTATGACAACAATGACCTACATCTTGAAAGCGGCCATCTTGAGTATGCTTCAACATTTTTAAATAATAAATGGGTCATGTGATATATCAGTTTGTGCTGGAATGTCCCAATAAACGCAATGACGAAGTTAGTTTTGGCATAACTCTAATCCAGTACGAAAAAATGAAACGTGAAATTGACCTGGAGAATGTCACATTCACCTATAGTGCTGCCAAGATGTCTTGAGCTGTGTCAAAAATGCGAACTAAAACTCACACCCTCGACACACCCACGCGATGAGCCAATAAGGGTTCAGCGGGGCGATAACCGAGGGAGTCTTGAATGTATAACGTGATTGCTAAATTTAACAAGAGGTTCAGTTGAAATAAGGATGGTTGAAAAGAAGAATGTTATGGTAAGCAGTGAGGGAAGAAAAATAATGAACGAAGTGATAACGTTTTGTGACGATGAGAAAGGTTCAGGCCACTGGATGTTCCCATAGAATGAGCAACGGAGAGAGCAGCTGCTGCTTCTGGAAAGTTAGGGTCGAAAAAGGGTGTTAGGAATTCGGAAAGTCGGTGACTGAATGGTAAAGCGCTCACCTTTTGCGCTTGGGGTCGTCGGTTCGATTCCTCTTCTTACCATGTGAGTTTTGTGGTGGACAAACACCGTGCGCATGGGTTTTCTAGGGGCTCTTCCGTTTCCTCCCACTTTCTTCATTCCACCAATCATTTAATCATACTCCATCCGGTCTCTGCAAAATATGCTTAAAGCTTTTATGCTACAAATTCGTAATTGTGAATTTCCGAAATAAAATTTTAACAAGAATTTTAATTTTATTTATGTCCTTTAGGCACCTCAGGCTCAGGCGTTCATCGTACGAATTTTTAACACTGTTTTACGCCTTACGCCGAAGTGTCAATTGTACTCAAAATAACATGTCTTGTACTGTCTGTTGGTGGTGGACCGTTCTTTTCTATCATTTGGTTGACGTAGCATTCGGGAGGTGGTAGGTTCGATCCCAGTGGCCAACCATCGTGACTCAGGTTTTTCCAGGGGTTTCCCTGAGTCACACCAGGCAAATGCCGGGGTGGCATCTGCAACATAGGCCCTGGCCAACGCCTTCCCGAATCCTTTTCCCTCCCCTATCCCGGTCTGAGCCTTAGATGCCTAAAGGCCATAAATAAAATTCAAACTTCTATAATTTGGTGATGATGGCCAACATTTAAAAATTCTCACTTTCCGACGTTCCAGAATGTCGGAATTCTGGAATTTCGAATTCGGATTTAATTAGCAATCGTGTTTCTCGCCTTTTAATGTTTTACCTGTACTTTTATTGAAAGTACGAAATGCACTGGGCAAGAATAAGATTTTCCTCTATCTCAAGCTCCACTCAGCAGCACACAACAAAGCAAATGGGAAGGGGTGTGTACCACTGTTTGTTTTTCAACTCCCTTGGATGACTGAAGGCAAAGTTCATGTTGCGAAGTATGGCAACATAGCTCTACGGGTGGCAAGAGGGTTGGAAATTCCTTCAAGTGACAGTAGCGCCTCAAAAGGAAGATCAGATGTCGAGACATATTGGCACTACTATAGCATTACGCCTTCTTGAAATTGGGACTTGCATCTTCCGTTAGTGTATTTAAAAGTTTATAGTGCACTTCATGTTGTAGCCATGAGGATCATATTTTCCAACATAACGGTACCTCTTCTGTAGCCGTTTGGTTTTCGTTCTCTCAACTGTTTCAACAAAATAGATTTTTTCATCATGCGACTCACACATTCTCCAGGTCAATTTCAAGTGTTATTTTGTCGTACAGGATTAGAGCTATGCCAAAACTTACTTCATCATTGCGTTTATTGGAACATTCCAGCACAGATTGATATATCACATGACCCACTTACTATTTAAAAATTTTGAAGCATAGTCACGATGGCCGCTTTCAAGATGGAGGTCATTGTCGTCATTCGATCCAGCATCTATCACTTCCTGTCCAGTATGCATTAATAACCATTTGCTTTCAATATATGTAACAGTTTATAAAAGAAAATGCGTTTTCCTTACTCAGTATTAGATTTACTTGTTCTTTACGTTCCATCTTTCTCGGGTTTCCCTGTCCTTATTTGTTGACGACAGCACCTATAATTTTGGCTGTGAAGGTTTACCTAGGCACTGTACCTACATACGAATTTTCATCAAAATCGGTTTCTTTGACACCTGGCGAGTGTTCCTTGTTAAGAGCTAACGAGGAAAGCTTGCGATGAAATAAAATGTATTTTGGACCTACATTTTATTCTCCTTAAAATAATTTTATTGTAAAAATATGCTGTCAGATGTCATTTTCACACGGAATGTGAATTCATTGTAAAGTGTTACTGAGTGCATAGTGATAGTAGTTGTCTAATGCTCACATGTGTTTTCATTTTATGTCGGAAGTGCTTCAATAAAATGTCAGAATTCCCCATGTAGTGGGGCAATCCCGACACTTTGCACTAGTTTCATTTGAACACCCTGAGTTGCCAGATTATTCAAACGCAGAGTGAAACATATATTAAATGAAAAAAGAGACAACAGACAGGCTTTATGACGACGTGCATGAATCTCATCTCAATGCTTCATACCATGTTTCCTAAGATATAAAGGTGTCGGGAATACCCCCAAATGACTATATTTAGTGATGTTATTAAAATTCTTCTTATTTTGCGAGGAAGTTACTTTCGGGATACCCTGTAACATTCGTCCATTAGAATCACGATATTGTTGTGTAAAATTTCGTCACCTTTTGTTTCAAACAGGAAATAATGAAAAGTATGTCGTAATGCTCCCTCAAATAGCGAGCGGGCTTTTGCGTCAATTGATGCGACATCATAATTTATGATCGAAGGTGGTGTAGCTCCTTTCTTCTCCAGTTGTGTGTGTGTGTATTTTTGCCTTTTCTCTATAATGTGTCTTCTGACGTTACCAAAACGGTTTCTCTTTCGCAACTAGGCATAGAATCGACGAGAAGGAATAGGAAAACTCACGAAATTATGTTGTAAGCATTAATTCACCTCAGAGGAGGTTTGAGGAAGATACCAAGATATTTTTGTACGCCCCGAAAAAAACTGAAAACAATTAAACTCTACGTCGTAAAACTCGGTCGTTAAACTTTTATGGTCTTTACTATTCTGGACCCTCTTTTGTGTTCTGATATGCTTGATATAATGTTACACATATGTTTCAAAATTGCTGTTTCCTCCCCATATCATCTTCTCCCTCAACATCTTTCGTTGTTTTTCTTTTATTTCTCTTTTCTTTTCCTCTATTTTTCTTTAATGATACTTCTTGGGAGAAAGGAATTTCAATTGTTTCAAAGATGGCTTTCCACGCGTCTGCTGCCCGATTACCCAATTCAGATTTCGTCAACACACCACGTTTTGTACCGAAGATAAACGTTTTGTCCTTTTTTAATCGTGATCTCTCTCTCTCTCTCTCTTTCTCTGTTTTTCTATATTTCAACACGCATACTTATTTATAAGAAGAAATTTGATTTGAACTGGTATTTTCTACTTATTTAGAAACATTTTTTTTTAAATTCTTTCTTTTCTTTTCTTTTTTTTTAAAGTAATGGTTTCTATTTACCAATATACTTGTTTATCGAGAAATCTTTCTTGCTTTTAAGTTAATGAAGTTCGCTATATATTGATTATAACCTACCTATAAATATAGATTTGAAATTCTATTAATAAAAAAATAAATGAATTATACAGGGTATTTAAAAAGGACGCAATCTTCGTTTTGAAAACTCGTTATTAAATTACTATTTATAAGAAAGAAACAACATAAAGGAAGGCAAATTGCAAATGGTGTCCTTTGAATATTGTATATAGTGTCAATTGACTTGAATGCAGATTCACACCGTTCTAATAATAGTCATAGTTACTTTTGTAATGTTCTTTTAGACTTTCACGTATGTTTGAAATTTCTCTTTCAATATGCAAGTATATGGCTTGTGTTTGAACTCCATACTTTTACGAATCATGATATGAAGTAATTTAGGCTAGTCAAATAGCGAAACAGTCTATCATTAATAAACGATATGAACGACTCAGCAGAAAGGAATCTACTATTGAAGGGTTACTGATGTATGGACGCGTTTTCAACTGCTGAAAATTTTCCCGGGCTTAAATTCTGATCCACCTTTTGTGAAACACCCCTTATTCTAGTATTCACTTTTCTCGTATTTAGAATATGTTTAAAAAACCCAAACTTCATCATTTCACGTGACAGCTGTCGAATAGTATTACGTACTTACTTACTCTATGGGTTATGGAACTCGCAAGTTCATCGCCGTAGTAACAAACGTTCGCCATCGGAATCCATCCTAGGCAAGATCAAGCCAGTTTTCGTCACAAACACCTACTTCTGGTAGATAACTTCTAATGTTGTCCTCCCAACATCGTCTCGGTCTTTCCAACGGTCACTTTCCCTCCGACTTTCCAAAGAAGACGGAATATAATCATCGTTTTTCTCCCATCCGAGCTACATGGCCTGCCCACCTTACACTGTAAAAAGTGGAAACACGAAATGGATGAAAGTTACTGCGCTTTATGGAGTAATAAAAGTCGAAAATTAGCGTTTTGTTGTATTTACTCTTAAATGTGGATATAGTGTAAGTCCTTTAGTGGAAAGAGTGCTAACCTCAACTCCATTTTAAAGTTTAGCATTTTCTTTTTAATAACTTAACGTTAACTGAAAATGGGTTGAAACTGGCCAAAGTGATTTGTCGGTGAACGTTCAACTCATTTTACGCTTAAAATTTGGTCATTTTCTGATCGAAGTGTAAGCTAAACTTGCGATTTTGAGGTTACGTACTTTTGTGGATGAATTTGAAGCCTTGATTGGATATTCTATAATACAATAACATGAATAACGTTACTTGCTTGTCACTGAACGCCCCGCCATTTTGAGTGTCTATATTGCTTTTACACTGTAAACAGTAAACGGTTCACTGATAGACCGAGGACGGCAAGGATTGCATTGACGGAAAGAGCAATTAAGTTGGGCATAAATCTTTACACTGTAGCAAACGTATCTCTCCTTTTTTCACGAGACATTCCTCGTAGTAAAAACAAAAACAAGTTTTACTCCTTCGCAGTAAAATCCTAGCTATAAATATCACTCTGAAAGCCATAAGCAGCAAGTAGTGGCGAAAGTGGCAAGAGTGTCCGACTAGTGTGTTAGCGAACCCTGGATCGAAACCCGACCACATTAACTTTTTTTTTTACAAAATTTTAATTTTAAAGGAACATTACCTTTTCTTCTTTTCTACTTTCAAAAAATACTCTGCTTTAATGAAATACGTTGGAAAAGCCATATATATACACGCATTTTGTAATTTTACAGAAAGTAAAACGTTCAACCGAAAACTAACTGAATGTAAGTTAATCCCGATAAACGTTGTGTCTTCTATTTTTACAGTGTAGTTGTCTTGATTTAATTATTCTTACAACATCGGGTGAGTCGTACAGTCCGTGAAGTTCTTCATTATCCAAACACTCGTAATTTACTGTATGTTCATCTGCTAGGGTCATACTCCAACTTTCGCAACCGTAAAGTATTACCGGCAGAATAACCGTTCTGTATATTTTCAATTTCAACTTCCTTGATGTTAATCGCGAGGTTAGGAGTTTCTGGACTGAATAGAAACATGCGTTGATTGATACTAACCGACTTTTTATTTCTTCCGTTAACTCATTTTTGCTTCTTAGGTATGCTCCAAAGTATTAAAATTAGTTGATTTTCTCAATGTTTTCATTCTTAATCGTTATGTACCTATATATCCGTTATTCCCTGTGTTTCGGCTTCTTATCATGTGTCTTGTTTTCTCTATGTTTACCTGGAGACCTATTTCATCGCACGCTTCTAAGACATCGGTGTTACTTTGTAGCCCCTCTGTATCTTTCCCTATTAAATCTACATCATCCACTTGCCGACCGGGTAGCCGAGCGATATGCGGCGGTAGGCCATCGTCTCGTAGATCCCGGCAGGGGTATGGGTGTGGATTTTAACAGCTAAAGGCGAATCGTGACAGGCCGAAGTCCAAAGTTACTAGACAGGCCCATATGAAAATAAAGTTTACAAAAGTTTTTACATCATCCGCGTACACGAACAGTTGATTCAAGCCATTCAACGTTAGTCCCTTTTTGTCCTCTTTTATTTTTAAAATCGCATATTCTAAAGCGAAGTTAAATAGCAGTGGTGACAAGATATTCATAAACTTGTTTCAATCCGTTGCGAATCTTAAAACTATCTGACATATTATTACACACACAAAAATGGTTTAATAAAAAATTACTACATGCATTTAATCACACATCTCGTTTTTAGTTAAAAATGACTCAACAGCTAGTTGTAATTGACTGCTTGCGTTTAGTCTCGCCTAAACAAATTTGAATAATAGATCCAGTCACAGGTGATGTAAGCTCTATATTTTATTTAATTGATGCGACTTGACATTTCAAGCAAACAAAAACTTAAAAAAAAAGTCCAATAAAAAAAAAATACTACAAAAGGACCAATCTTGACCTTTACAATGAGTTCTTGATGATAATGTTGTTGATGATGATGACGATCAATATAGTAACATTAATATTAAAATGTGTGAAGATATTAACTCACATTTATATTATGTTATGCAAATGTTTATTGTCTGTTTATATTTGTGGTCAAGAGATGGCAGCACTTTTAAAAAAATCTTAGACACTGGAAATTTATTGTTTTTATACAATCGAGTTATACTTTCCCGAATTAAACGTAGGATTAGTGGTTGTATATACTTGTATACCTTTAAAGAAATTGCCTGAAGGATTTTAGAAAGAACGGCACATTAATATGTGTTCTAGCATGTATAAGTGAGTCAGTTTTACAAGTTGTAGAAGAGCGATTCGAGCAACACTTTAGTCCTTTAGGAGGTCAACATTCTAGTTCAAGCACACCCTCGAGATGGGGAGCTTTTTTTTATTGATATAGCAACACTGCCAAAGGTTATTACTACAAAGACAAACAAAGAGCATTTTTTACGAAATCTTGCTAAATTTTAACTATTATTCCCACTCGTAATCCTTACATTAACAGTCATATTTGAATAATGATTCACACTCAGATCTGAAAATATATTGAATATTTATTTAATGAAATATAATGGCTAGACTACATACCCTTCTCAAAATTGACACAAAAGTAATCGGCGTTTAAACCAGTGCATGATTTATTCAAAAATGACTAAATTTCTCTCGATTTTGACTAACCATTTTTCTGTGTGTACCTACCCGTACTTTGCTTATGTGGTCGCTGAGACACGTTTTCACAAGTTGAACAAGTTTCTTCGGAATTCCAAATTGTACGAGGACACTGTATAATTTTCCATTTTGATACAATCATAAGCCTTCTTAAAATCAATGAATAGCCGGTAAACAGCCCCATTGTATTCCCATTTCTTCTCCAAGATTTGTATCAAGGCGAAAATCTGGTCCAACATGGATCTATTTCTTCTAAATCCACATTGGTGTGATCTCCAATTATTTCATATACGTATACACTTAGGCGAGTTAGCAGTATATTACTCAATTCTTTGTAACATATTGGAAGTAATGAGATTCCGCGGAATGTTTTTTTACAATCTGATTTATCGCCCTTTTTTTTATAAACTGGGACTATTATTGAGGTTTTCCATTTCTTTGGAAATCTCCTCTTTCTCCATTTGGCGTTTATCAATTTGTGCAGTTCCTTGATTAGTGCCGTTCCTCCCGCTTTAATTATTTCGGTTGGAATATTGTCTATTCCTGGGTGATTTTAATGTTTTCAATTTCTTTATCGACATTTCGACCTTGATCTCGCTAGGTTCGGGAATCCACGGTTCTGCGGTATAGATGTCAAATTCCTCTGTTTGTTCTCCGCTGTGCACATTAAGAAGTTCGTCGAAATTACTTTTCCACACTTCGATAATTTTTAGTCGGATCCACCTACAGATCTCCGCGTTAATTTCTAATCATCCCGAACCTCGGCTGGTAACCTTTTCTTTACGAATTTATAGTCCAGTCATATTAGGTCGAAAAAAAACCCTCTACCTGGAAATAATTCCCTAAAAGGAGATCTTCGCATATGTGTAGCACTATTATCCAGTAAAAACATATAAAAAATCAACACTCGTTCATCCTGTGCTACGGCCGCCATCTTGGAAAATGGCCGCCGATTTTCAGTTTGTTTATCATATCTCGGTAACCGTTGGAAATATGAAAAAAAAATTAGACAAAAATT